>JABUQX010018288.1:0-53043 GCA_015478945.1 Trachelipus rathkii
CTAATTAAAAGTCAAATTTAATGTTTTAATTTATTTAAAGAATGTGGAATTATTCTCTCTGATATTGCATTTGATGAATCCTGTTTTCATATTATATTATACCAACATTCAAAAAATATAAGCTAGCATGCTTAAATTTACAGTGATATAATATAATATTATATACTATATATATAAATAAAATATATATATATATAATATATATATATAATATAATATATATATATATATAATATTATATATATATAATATAATATATACTTATATATATATATATATATATATTATATATTTATATATATATATTAGATTATATATATATATATATATATATATATATATATCATATATATTATATATTATATATATATATTAATACTATATATACTATATAAGTATATATATATATATGATATATAATATTATATATATATAATTATATAATATATATATTATATATATATATATATATATATTATATATATATATAAATATATAATATATAAAATCATTATCATCACCAACCTACTCTCCCCAAGACTGGAGGGAAAGGTGGGCAACATGCACCGGAAGCAGAAAAGTAGTTGAAAAATATGACGCAAGTCGAAAAAGAAAGCCCACCTTACCGCCCCCTTATATACTTTAGTGAGAACTCGTCACAGTCAGAAAATCCACCCAGAGTTATGGAGAACCGCGAGACGGGACCCCTACATGACGGCATCGCGTCAATGTAGGGTTCATTGGCCCAGGTGGGGCCACAACCATACCCGCCATTCTCTCTTATGCACTTTTCTCTCGCCTCTGCCAAACTCACATTTTCCTCCTCCAGGAATTCCTTTACTGACTCAATCCGTTTTTTCTTTGGTCTCCCAGCCGGTCGATTCCCAGTATGTACACTATACATCCGCTAACTACACCTGACTATCAAATCCATCCTTTACACGCATAGCTGCACATAGCAGCCAAATACACATTCGCACCTACTCACGCCCGGCGCCCCACAACTATCATCCACCTAACTGTCCCCAATAGATAGGACCAAGATCTCATACAGCCATGAACAAACATCTCAAACATATTTATTTATTCTTTCATTTAACCCCCTTTCTTCACACACACCAATCTAATACCGTTCTTCCCTCTATTTGTAAGATTTTAACATTAAGGTTTCCAAGATATATATAATTTATATATATATAGTAATATATATATATATATATATTATTAATATATAAACTATAAATATATATATATATATATAATAAATACCTATATATATATATATAATATATATATATATATATATATTAATATATACTATAATATATATATAATATATAGTATATATATATATATATTATATATATAATATTTTCAGATGAAGTAAATGGCCGTTCCTGGAAATTGATAACCAACAAGTAGTTGGTCAGAAATTGGAAACCTGTTCTCCAGTCTGCGTGGGACCCAAAGGATATTTATCATTTGAATTTTCTTAGCATTTTAATGAAGTAAAACCAACTATGTAATGGGCTTACTGGTATAGTTTTTGATATTTATTGTGATGTGTGAAGTAAACTAATTACATAAACTTAATTGATATCCTAAGCATGATTGTTAATTAAGTTTTCGTGAGTTAATTTAAAATAGTTTGTTTTGTAATATGGTTGTCAAAACATCAAATATTTACATATTATATATAATATATATATATAATATATATATATAATATATATATATATATATACTATACAACTATATATATAGCCGAAATCACTTCGACCAATCATAGATGGGGGGGATTAATTACGACCACTTTCCTCGGTAGTTGTTTTATTGTGATAGTTAGATGACAAAGGACAAATATGATTTTCATTAAATAATTGGATAAGTAATTGATGGGCATATCAGCGTTAGCACTATTAAGAATTACACAGACTAACTAATATGATACAGCACTAATTCCCTATCCTGAATTGACCTTCCGGCACTTGGTTAAAATCCTCACAACATAATTTATAGGGCATCTCACGCCTATGAGCGTTCACTTACCAGACTCGAGGTGATTTTGATGGCGCCTTTCTGGGGGACCAGGCACCAAATCAGAGCCTCGTTTTTGGCACTCCTTCCTCCTTGGGGAAGAGAGAAGCGCCAACATTTTGGAATTTCAAATTAAAGTAACATTATATAAATGAAGCAGACCACCATTTTATTCAAAGTGAATGCATGAGGCTTGCAATACCCCTTACAGAAGATGCAACACTCTAAGACAGGGGCATGCTATTGTCTTTACAAGGAATTCCCTATCGTAGTTTCACCTTTAGAACCTGTGGGCCCTTTGAGTGTAAAAAAGGATCTTGCTTCGGAAATAGGGAGGAGGCCCCTAGTTCCGACCTTCACTAGAGAAGATACTTTCCACCCTTCCTTCATTGGAAATGAAATATTAAAGTTGAAATATAGTTAACAAGAACAAGGTGAAATACTACTTGTGGAAGAAGAAAGAACTTACAATATGTATATTTAATACCATTTTTTTTACAACACTTTGGTCTCGTAGTAATACCATAACAAAACAGTCTGTTAATCTCTATTTTTCCTCAAGAGATATTGCCTCGGTCCTCATTTCTTTTCTCTTACTTCTTTCATTCCGCGTTTTTCTTGCGGTCCGGTGGGTCAGGAACGAGATTGTAGAAAATTTTGACATTTCTTAGATTTTCAACTACCACCTTATCCCCTTTTATAATATGAGCATTGTTGTTAGTGATCTTTATGACTTTATAAGGTCCGTGGAATCTTGGAGAGAGCTTACCACGATTGTACTGTTGACTTTTACCAGTAGATATTTTGCATCTTTTAAATTCCGGGGGACGAACACACTTCTGTTTCTTAAGTTAGTTCTCTGGGAGAGCGGTTTGGCTATGAGTCCTGCCAGTTTTTCAATATAATTATCATAGGTTTTTGGTTTGTCTGGGAGAGAAGGCTATCAAGCCGCAGGAATTGTTTATATCTTTGCCCGAACATCCAATTTGCTGGACAGATGCCGGATTCTGAGATAGGGGCGAGCCGAAGTGCGAACAAGACGAATGGTAAAACGTCTAACCACCCTTGACTCTCCATGCCTGGTTCAGCTAGCATGGTTCTTAAACTGGTTAGAATCATCTTATGTGTTACCTCCGCTAGGCTGTTTGAAAAGGGGGCGTAGCTTGCGGTCGTTGTATGCATTATTCCTAACAGTTTACATACACTTTCAAACAAGTGTGAGGTAAAATTTCCACCTTTATCTGTGATGAGGTTGGTGGGAACTCCACACATCGGAATTAGCTG
Organism: Trachelipus rathkii; assembly: GCA_015478945.1. Taxonomy (NCBI): domain Eukaryota; kingdom Metazoa; phylum Arthropoda; class Malacostraca; order Isopoda; family Trachelipodidae; genus Trachelipus; species Trachelipus rathkii. The sequence goes on from JABUQX010018288.1 coordinate 3,322, forward strand.
ATTAATCAATGTTTTAACAATTGTTTCTTTGGTGATATCCTTTAAGGGAAAGGCCCACACATAATGGGAGTACCTATCAATGAGGGTTAATAAGTACTTATATCCTCTACAGACAGGCAATTTCAATATATCACAGTTTAAATCTTGAAACTTGTAGGAAACTTCTTTATATTTTCCGTAAATAGGATTTATGCTACGACCTGTCTTTCCTATTTGACATTGAGGACAACTTCTTACAAGGGCTTTAACTCTCTTATGCATGCTTTTGAATACGAAGTCGATTTTTAGAGCGGTGAGGCAGCGAGAAATCCCCAAGTGTCCTTGGAGATGCGTCATCCGTATAATATCATCTATATGTTGGTCGGGGAGAATGATTCTGGCATAGTTTAAAGAGGTATCAACATAGAGGGAGATTTCATTTTTCTTGAACCAGAAGGGTTGTTTCTTTATGACTAATGAACTTTTTTCTTTATTTTTAAGTAATAAATTTATGTATTCATCTTCTAACTGGTTTTTACTAATTTCAGCGTAATTAACTCTTTCTTGAAGCGGCCTTATTAATTCAATATATGAAGTCATCTACATCGCTTGAAATTAAGTTATATATCGAGTATTTCTTCCAGTAAGAATATCATTATATTTCATCTAACTTCTTAGTTGGCAAATTTTCGCTTATTTTGAGTAATTCTTTTTCTTCCATTTCTATTCTTTCTTTCATTCTCAAACCCTTTGGGCTGAAGTTTCCTCTTTTCTCAGGAGAAATATTCCCGGAATTTCTTTTTGTTTACAAGTTGGGTATTTAAAGGGTCTACCTTTCTACCCTTCATTGGACTGCCGACCGCAGCACGGGTGTGGTTTTGTTTTATACACTGTGATAATGATGCTTTGAGTGTTGGAGGAAAGTTCTTGTATTTATTACGCGGTTGTAAAGTTCGAACAGGACTTCCACCGTTGAGTGTTGGGAACTCGCTCTTATGGCCAGTTGCCGAAATGAGGGGACCTAATGCACAAGCGTTCGTAGTGAAGAGGGTGTGATTTGATGTTTTTGCAATTTCGTCAGTAAGTCCCAATTCTTCGTCAATTTGATACAACATTATTGATATCGTTTATTAACAATATTCATTCTAAGGGATTTCTTTTTTGTAAATTATGAAAAGAAACTTGGTAAACTAGTTAATAAATTTAGGCTTCTGATTTCACGAATATTAAAGTTTTTGTCGTTCATTTTTCTTTTATATTTGTTTATTGATATCTCTGATAATTTTCTCAGATATTTAATATTTTTATTTTGAGGAGATAGCCGTACTTCTTGAAGACTTTTGTTAAACAGACTAGCAGCGATTTGCTTCGTCATAATTTCTCTCTGTAGGCGAGAGAATTGAACTATAAAATACAATTGGATGGTCGTCTGCGTCAGTAGTGGATAAAATAACTGCAGCTGTAGATACATTTGTGGTATGTATGATAATTTTGTAATTTACAGAGGTGCCCGGATAAGCAAGTACAGAAGCATTTTCAACAGCATTTTTAATATTTTTGAAGGCTTTATCTGCTGTAGGATTCCAACAGACGCGGCGGGTTTGAATAAGGTTTACCTTTTAAAAACATATTTAGGGGCGGTTAGTTCAGAAAATAATGGGACGCTGCTGCGATAAAAGCTTACTCGGCCCAGGAAGGATCTTAATTCTTTGATGGTCCTGGGTTTTGGGGTGTCTAAGATATCCCCAATTTTCTCGTGATTTGGTCTGATGCCGTTTTCATTTATAGTATACCCAACTTCTTTTCAAATCTTTGCCTTTTTTGAAGGTCCACTTGGCATTTGGCGGGATTTAAACTGATATTAGATAAGCTTAACCTTTTTAGCACCCTTCTCCAGGAGGATTTGTTGGCTTCATCCTCGGTCTCCGTGTGATAAGACGTCATTCCCATATAGGCCTGAGCTATTGAAGAGGCCTGAAGACTGTGTCAATGTAAGCTTGAAAAGATTAAAGGGGGATGAGACCATACCCCATCGGAAGTTCTGTAGTGAAAAGAACCGATATTTGAAAGTGATGGTAAATACTTTTGTGATCAGGGCGGCTAATGGCAACCGAGTTAAAAGGCCTGCGTGACTCAAGTTTGGTGAAAAGACGGCTCCCCTGCAGGTTTGAGATGGCGTCCTGCAAGAATTGTGGAAAGTTCCATAGTTCCTATCTCCGCCTTTTGTTCAACTCCCTAAAATCAAGATTATTCTGACTCGATTTCGCTTTTCTGTAGAACATCATTTGAGAAAGACCAGGTGCAGTATGCTGGCGGCGCAAGGACCCCTGTGAGCTTATGAGATAGATCCAGTTCTGCCTTTGTTTGAGACTAGAGTTATAGGGGGCCCTCCTTGGCCTAAGGGAATGGGAGGATCACCTTTAGTCTATTTTGTAGAATTCACGAGGTTGGCTAGTTCTATTAATACATCTCTCTGGAATAGTAAGCGGCTTCTATCGTCAGTAAGTTATTGCCGCACTCGACTATAATGCTGTGCTCATTCTCTATTTTTTTATTTTTATATGTTCAAGATTTCAGCCCACCTTTTTTTTTTCAATTTTTATGGCAATATATCAGGGAGATAGGGGTTTACAAATAATTCTGAATATTTCGAGAAAAACTTCATTTAAAAATTTAAAGAACAAGGAGAGACATGCACAGGGAGGAGGAGATTAGAGAGACGAGATTGAAGAGGAAGAAGTAGGAACATCATTATATTAAAATTTCATAATTATTTCAAAATTTAAAGTCTTATTCGTAACTTGATCTAACAACAAATCTTCTTTAAAATTAATGCCCATCTCAAAATTCTTTAAAAAGGTTAATCCTAAAATATTGGTACTTACATTAGCTATATAAAAAGTATCCCTATATCTACGCCCCAATCCCAGATCGATTTCAATATTTTTAATACCATAGACTGCAATTTTTGAGTTGTTAGCTGCAAGTAGGTATCCTACTGGTGCTTTTTGATGGTCATTAGCATTGCAAGATAAAATATTGTGTACAGAACCGCAGTCTAACAAATAATCGATCTTATTTAGTGTGTCATAGACTATATACAAGGTCAAATTGTCAATCTTGCAAACCCTTTTGTCTCCCTCAACAGCGGCTGTAACTATCTCACTGCTTAAGCAGCGCTCGTCATCAGCACATAAATCAGTTGGGTCTGACAGGATATTTGCTTCATTGCTTCCATTTTCACTTGCATTGTCTATAACACCCCCCCCCCATTTAATAGATTTGATTCAAAAAAGACGTATCCCACATGCAAGGGACTAACAGTAATAATAAAAGGGTTATCTTGTACATTACCAAAATTGTTTGAAACATTAGTTTCGAGACCTGGTTTGACATCAGTATTATTTAATATAACATTATTATTTATTGATATATTTTTGTTTTGTGGACTACTACTACTTTTCATATTTAAATTTTCAGAGTTCTTTAAACTAGAAGGATCATGCATTCCTTGTACATTTGTGTGAATTGAATAGGATTCATTGATAAAATTTTTATTTATTTGTTCATTTTTTTCATTTTTATTGTTATTTTTAATAGAATTTATACTTTCCATTTGGCTAGTGCTGGTAGTTGTATCTATATTGTGATCAATTTCAGGATCAATATTGTTCATATTGTTTTTAATGATAACATTATTTTCATTGTTATTATTATTATTATTATTATTATTATTATTATTATTATTATTATTATTATTAATTATTATTATTATTATTTTTATTATTATTATTATTATTATTAATTATTATTATGATATTATTAGTAGTAGTAGTAAGTAGTAGTAGTAGTAGTAAATAGTATTTTTGCCACTGATCATTTTAATGTTAATGAGATTATTTGAATTTTGATATAATTTCATTTTAATTTCACCAGCACTATTATTTTGTAAGTTTTATTTCATTATACACATCACTGTTTGTAATAGGTTCATTTATCACTTGGATGGTATTATTAAATCTCACTTTTCTATTGTGAGTAGGATTTTCATGGCTGCTATTTGATGGTAAATTTTGCAGCCTCTTTAGCAGTTTCCCGACGATGATGGGACATTATTGGCAGCATTTCTCTCGTTATTACTATACAGTAATGGATACATAGGACACTCATTACTCTCACATTTGTAAGCTTTGAAGAGCATTAGCGAGAATGAAGAAGCGATAATTGATTGACAGGCGTTATTAATGCTTGGCTGTACCATTTGTGTTCTGATCCTGAGTAGCTGTGACCTACTTTTATCGCGTGTCCGATTTCCTCTCTCAGCTGTGTCTGCTTGTTTTTAAACGACACAGCTGAAAAGGAGTGGGCGAAGCTCGTTCACTGTTTTGGATGAGGTCGGCATCTGGCGGGCAATTTGAACCTTCCACCGCTGCTCTCAGTTTCTGTTTGCGCCATCTTGGTTGCGCGCGCCGAGAAGAGGGTAGGCGGAGTCTGTTTCTCTTGTGTCTGTTCTATTACGTACAGAGTTTACAGAGCTCCAAGTCTGTTCTTCGTTTAGCTGTTGATAATTTCTTCCTTTTCGAACAAAGTTCTTATAAAAGATCATCTGCGACTTTAACCATTCTCACCAGATCATTGTCTTCAGCTAAAGAATACACTGACATCTGAATATTTTGGGGCATCTGCTCTAAGAAAAGGTCTATCGCGAATTTGGGGTTGTGTTCTTACTAAAACACATACGAAGCTTTTTAAGTCCCCAATACCATTACCCTTTTTACACGGATCGAGATACCGAGCGGGGGGCAATTTCAATCCAATGTCTTATGCCTTATTTGAAGACCCATCGCGGATGGAACCGATTCCTCAAAAAGGCTGGAGGTTTAAACTCTTCATAGGTTTTTGTTAATAGCTGACGAATCAAGGCGTCATTTGAAGAGGGATGATGATTTAATGGAGACCATAATAATATTGAGGCAAATTGGGACACGATTATATCAGAAGCACGAACCACGTCGTGGTTCTTCTATTATGATTAATTTGAGACGATTTGTGTGGCACTCAAACCATTTATAACATTCATAGCGGTGTCAAAAGTTGGTAAAGCCTGACTTGATGTTAAAGTTGGCTGATAGGATTTTTAATGGGCGAGTCTTTGATATGGGGACGCCGGGGACGGTCCCTTTCCTTTTGGCGCGAAGGTACTAGGTTGGCGTTGGTTTCCAACTCGTACGTCTTCTGAGATGAGAAACAGATGGGCCTCCGCTCATCATGATGAGGGAGAAGCGTCGGTTAAATTTTTATGGGGTGAGGGACGGGAGTTTTGTCCACCCTTCCCTTCTTTTTGTGGACTTCTTGTTTGAGTCCTAAGAGTCAGCTTCTTGGTAGATACCATTTTCTATGGCTTTGTTTGTTGCTGACAGCCTTTTGAGTCATTTGTTTAAAGCGTTGATTTGAGCAGTCAATGTTAGAAGGCGTTGGTTTTTTAGCCTACCAATCGAGAGCTTGATTATGAAATTTTCGCTTCGAAAGTAAAACGACTTCTTTTCTATTTTTAAATGAGATTAATAAGAAGCTGTTTTCTTTCACGTATTAAATTTTGACTCAAATTAAATTTATTTACATTATCCAATACATCACATTTTAGGCCCTGAACTGACGAGAAAGTAAACGGAATTTTTTTTTTTTTTTCTTTTTTTTATTCCAAATTTATTTATATGTGAATACGAACTGTGCTGTGGGGGGGTTTTGCCCCCTGTCGCTCCTGGGGTTACCAAAAATGGGTCTAGGCCGAAATCACTTCGACAATCATAGAATGGGGGGATTAATTAGAGCACTTTCCTCGTAGTTGTTTTATTGTGATAGTTAGATGACAAAGACAAATAATGATTTTCATTAAATAATTGGATAAGTAATTGATGGGCATATATCAGCGTTAGCACTATTAAGAATTACACAGACTAACTAATATGATACAGCACTAATTCCCTATCCTGAATTGACCTTCCGGCCTTTGGTTAAATCTCACAACTATTATAGGGCATCCTCACGCTATGAGGTTCACTACCAGACTCTCGAGGGTGATTTGATGGCGTCCTTTCTGGACCCAGGCACCAATCAGAGCCTCCTTTGTTTGGCACTCCTTCCCTTGGGGAAGAGAAGAGGCGCCAAACATTTGAATTTCAAATAAAGTACATTATATAAGTATGAAGCAGACCACGCATTTATTCAATCCCAGTGATAGTGCATGAGCTTGCAAATAGCCTCTTACAGAGATGCATACACTCTAAGACAGGGCATGCTATTGTTCTTACAAGGTATTCCCTATCGTAGTCTTCTACTCTTGCGGAGGTTTATAAGCAAATATATATTTAAGTATACACTATATAATATGGTAAAAATTAATATGTATATAATTATAATAATATAATTATATATAATATACCATTATAATCTTTAAGCATTATTATACACTATTATAATTTATATATTTATATTTTCAAATATTAATATATATATTACTTATTATATATATCCTAAAAATTTTAATTCAACTTCAAAGTCAGTAAACATCCGCAATCGCCATCCGCATCCATCAAAATAAATCTGACGTGTGTAAGATCCGCATCCGACTAAAATTCGCTCTTCATCATCTTTATTATTTATCAACGCATCCGCAACCGCATCGCAAACAGCAAATGTTTGACATCCGGTCTCATCACCCCTCTTAACCCTATCTATTAAATAATAATATCTATAATATATATATATATAAATTATATATATTATATATATATATATATTAAATATATTAAGTATAAGCAATATATTCACGTGACTATAATTATATATATATATAAAATTAATATATATATATATATATATAATATATATATATAATATAATTAAATTATTTTGTATATAAATTTTTATATCCATATAGTTATAACTAATATATATATATATATACATTATATATATTATATATATATATATATTATTTAAATATATAATATTTATTAATATATTATTATATATATATATATATATTATATATATATATATATATATATATATATATAATTATATATATATATATTATATATATAAATATATATATAATATATTAATTATATATATATATTATAAATATATTTATATATATATATAATATATTATATATATATATAATATATATATATAAATAGATAATATTATAATATATATATAAATATATATATTAATATATATATATATATATTATAATATATATATATTAATATATTTAATTTATATATATAGTAAAAATATATATTATATAAATATATATATATATTTATAATATATATATAGTATATTAATATATATATATATATATATATATATATATATATATATACCTATAAATTATAATATTAATATAATATACTATATATTATAATAGTATATATATAATATATATATATATAATATATAATATATAAATATTAAAATTAATATTATTGTAATATATATATAATTAGTATAAAATATTATAATATAGTGAGGATGGTAGTTTAAAGGGATTTGGAAGAAATGTAGTAACACAACGTTATATGGAGTTTTATAAGTTCGAGAGGTTTGGAGAAGTAAACCCAGAGCTGATACCCAAGAGACTTTCATATTGTTGTTTACCTGACAGGGCAAGTTAAATGCGTTTCCTACCTGGGTGATTGTATGTATGATTGAGAAGTGAGTCTATTTTTATCTATTATATATTTCTTAATATATATCTTATATATATAACCAACCTTATATAACTCTATTATTATATATGTATACTATATATAATATAATATATATACTATCATATATATAAATATAAGTATATAAAATATTATAATATAAGTAGGGTATATAATATATATAGTATAGTACTTATTATATATATATATATTAACTATAATAAGTACCTAATATTCCAGGGGTAAGATAATATATATATATATAATATAATAGATATATATATATATATATACATATGATATATATATATATATATATATATATATATATAATATATATATAACTTATATAAATAATAAATATATTAATAATATAATATATACTATATATATATATATATATATATTATATATATATATATATATATAACGGTTTGTTTTAGTAGTTTAAAACAAAACAATGTAGGTTAATGAGAAGGATGGCCTTGTAATTGTTTATTTGAAAATGAAAAATAATCCTTCTACAAAATAATTATTTTTGCGCAATCGGAGAGCTTAACATATTCCAGGGCTATCCCACACCACTTAGTAATTAAATAGTTGCAAACAATATGAAACATCTAAATTTACCTTTAAGATAATTGATAATAATTCCTCAATACCATATTATATATATATATATATATATATCAGATAATTACCTAATTATCAAAACTTGTTTTAACATTGCAATAATAAAGTATTTTAAATAATATTTTATTTTATTATTTATATATATAGTTGCAGTCAGTATAATACTATACTATATAATAGTATCATATACTATACTATACCTATAGATATTCATATATATATATATATATATATATATATATATATATATAAAAATATTACCTTATATATATTGGAGTATTCTCTGTGCCCATTATTAATAAATTAATTATAATATTTAATAGATATACCTAGGTACAGTATGCAGTATATAGGTTACTATTAGATACAAGTAGATAATATAATAAAATTAACCATCTATATATACTATATATATATGTATATATATATTAATGATAAGCTAATTATTATTATTATTATAGGCTATATATATGACCCGCGTATATATTAGTAACTCAGTGATATATATATATAACTCTATACTCTAATACTTATAATGTATAAGGTATTATAAATCTATATAATAGTCATAATAATATAATGCAGTAGTAATATTGGTAGAGTATATATATTATTACTACTACTATATATATATAATATATGCCTACTAATAGTATTAGTATATATATATATATAGGTCACTAATATACCTATAATTAAATATATATACTCACACTACAATATACTACACAACAATATATAATCACCCCAAAATTATACAAATACCTATGCATATAATCTTCACTTATATTAATATATATATGTATACACCCTTATTATATTGATAGTTCTCATCGCTCATATTACTATTATATACGATATATATACTATTAATAAATATAACTCTATAAATACATTTTCTATATATACTTTATATGCTATTTATATATCAATATAATAATCAAACAAAATAAATGAATGTATGTCATAAACCGTAACTTACTAATATATCTCAACTTATATAATATATATATACCTCTTATCTAGTATAGTGATATATATATATCTATTCACATATCGTAAATGATATATACCGGTTATACTAGATTATAATAGATTTATATATATATACCCTATAATACACCTATGACTCCAAATATATATAATATATAACTATTATATATATATATATACCGTACAATATTTTAAATTTAACACCATTTAAACCTTAAAAAATTACAGCTACATATCTTAATATTAAAAATCTTTTTTTTAGTACTTTAAACCCACCAATAACCAATGTAGCTGTACCACCCATGAGAAGGGATTGGCCAAATTCTACTTGATTTACTTGAAAACTGAAAAAATAAACCTCCCAATTCTACAAAAATAATTATTTTTCTTCGCGCAAAATTGAACAAAGACTCTTATCATTAGATTTCCTAGGGCTTTTGCGCCTCACACTTAGTTAAGTCATAATAGTTTTTCATACATAATATGAACACAACACCTTAACACTATGATAATTAACCTATCCAGAGTCCTACCAACATCTATCACCCACATTTCCACATAAAATTAAATAAAACCACTAAAAGGTTCATAACCCTATCATTAAACCCACATAATGATTATCAATATAATTTTAACTATTCTTATGAGAAGCATATTTGATCTAGCAAATAGTTCATAGAATGACTATTAGGATTACACAAATAAGCCTATTACTATAGCCCATTAAGATATAAACCTAACAAATATAGTAAAAGAAATGTAATAGTTTAAACACATAATAATATCTTATGCTAAAAACATATTCCTACTAAATAGCGAGGAAAAGAAATATTATATGAGAAATTCTAAAATAAAACGTTGAATATAAAAATTGAAATGAAATTATAGAACTATAGCTACATTAAGTTTGCATGCTATTTAATTTTAGAAATTGAAGCAGGATTGATAAAGCATTTAAAATCCATAGAATGAGATTAAAATTGCAACCTTAAACCATTCTTGAATTTTAAGTAGCACACAAGAATGTATATTTAACAAAAACAAATTAAATAGGAATTGATATTTCAATGTAGTTGGAAAGCCTCAGCGTAGACATAGATAAAAAGTTTGGAGAACTTTCTCTTTTAATAAATTTTTATTGTGGAATGGGTAGTTTGACGTGAAAACATTAGTATAATTACTAATTAGGCTGAAGTTTGCATTTCGAAATAGACATGTGAGACGTCGTTGAATTTAAAATATTCTAACTTCGCGATCCGCAAAGAGTTTGTTTTAAAAGGGCAACATTTTTATTGGCCTATAACAATGTAAAACGTTTAAGCGGCGAAAGGTCTTTAATATTACCAACTAAATCTAAAAAGGACTAAATTCTGACCATTGCTCTGAAGGATGAAACTACCATCCTTCCTTATAAGAAATAAATCAACACACTTATTCTATTCCAATGCTATTAAACTATTTTATTGCCTATTTTTTAGGTTAACGAAGTATTTAATACTTATTCATACTGAAAGCACCCCAAGAACAAACACTATTAGCGAGGGCTGGCATTCTTCTTCTAACCCAATTTATGAATATATTTATTAAAATATATCTAACTTAAATTTTATATTTTTATGATTTAAATTTCCTTAATTTAGAAGAGGAGAAAAAGAACAGGTTGTACGATTATTTTCCGACAATTTATGTCTAATATCAATTCAAGTGGATTCATCCTAACTGTATTTTCATTGGTGCTATGTATATATGGAGACGTTTGCCTAACAGCCAATAAAGCTGTATTTAAATTACGGTTTCCTACATCCGTATAACAACCTTGTTATAGTGTTATCTTTAAACAGATGACTAGCGTATATAAAAATAGATTAATTTTATATTATATTATATTATATATCATACATAGATAACATATACTATATTATAGCTATCCTATATAAGTAATATAACTGTACTCTATAATATACATATATATTATATATATTACTAAGGGATTGTTTAATTATTCTAAGTTTTTTGTTTCATTCGCGGAGAGTACTCTTTCAGTGAACGGAGAATAACTATCAAACAGATAACACAGTCAACAATAATAAAGAAGCACAAACAACACAAGCCTAATAGAAACAGTTTACAACTAAATACTAAGAATCGGTATTAAAATTAATAATAAAATTAAATTTTAAGTGAATATTAAAAAAATATATTTTACTTACCTTTCCGTCGTAGATGTAACTGCTGACGAAGGTTACCCAAAAGAACGAACTTCTTTATAACATTAATCTATAATATACCTGCTCGAATAATATCTATTACTATATATTACCCAATATTATAATATACTCGATTTACTCATAATATAATATCTACTTCATTCTAGATATATATATATATAATTCGCCACATAACTAATAAATAAACTAAATAAATTACTATATATTATTTAATTGTTATTACTTCATCTCATATACATATGATATAAGTATTATATCACTTTAAACAGTATTATATATATATACTAATATATATATATAATATATATAATATATATATATATTATTTATATATAGGGCTAACTCACTCCTACTATCTATCTATCTTATATACTATACAATATATATTTACTAATATATATATTTTTTATAATATATTCATATATTATATAATATATATCACACCTAAATATTGCAATTATATATCATAATAATATATAATATTATAATACCTTAAAATATACTATATATCATATATATATATATATATCTACTACACTCTATCGTATATATATATATATATTCTATCATTATACTAAGTATAATATAACCCATATATCTACTCAATATATAAACATATATATATTTAGTAATATATATAAATAATACTATATTGTAGATAACATAGATAACATTCAATATATATACCAATACTAATACTACTTCACTCGCGTAAATGTTATTCATCTAATACTATTATCACTATAAGAACTATTTAAATAATATCATCAATATATATATAATATAATAATACCAAATATATATATAATATATCCATATAATACTCATACTATATAAATATATGACCGATAGTCATAATATTATATAATATATATATATTATCTTATACATCATATATCATAAACGTACTATTATTAACTAATACTATAGTTCGTTATATATTCTACTAAATCAACTATATAATATTAAACATCTATATTTAAGTATATAGTATTTTATACATATCCCTAATCATTTATATCACTTATATACATGAAGTAATATATTATATATATATACTATATATAATATACTATATATATATCACTTATATAATAATAATGCTTATTTAGAGTATACAAATATTAAAATTTCACATATATTTATATATTAAAGACAATTACAATCAACAAGTAAAATAATAAGGGAAAATATGTTTTTCTTTATACCTATAATTTAAATATCATATATATCTATATTATCTAATATAACTAGCTTATATATATATATATACTTATAAGTATTATATAATATCCTATAATAATACTATATATAAATCAATATATAAAATATTTAATATATATTATATCTATTCTATTAATATACCTATCCCATTCTTCATTAGTTGCGTATTCCCTCTCCACCAACTCTTACTACTTCTCGCTCCTCTCTTCTCTCTCTTCGTCTCTCTCTCTCTCTACTTAAATTATAATATATATAGATATATAAAGTAACACACTAACATATCTGTCTATCTATTTTAATGCAATCTCATACTATACCTCTATATATATATAATACTCTACTAATATAATACTAATATCTATAATAAAACAGCCTAATACTATTGCATCTATATATAGTATAATAATATATATATATATAACAAAATAATTTATTCCCATATAAACGATATTTAGAGCTATCCACACATTTATTAACCCAGATTTTGCTTATAGCTCTATGTACTCGTTCATGGTGTCAACTTATTATTTTTCTTTTAGAAATTGATACAATTCTCAAAAAAATCCAGTAATATATCAATTCTGACTTGAATCCGCAATAAATCCCTGTCAATTCTAAGAACATAATAAATGTGCTTAAAATTCTCTATAATTACTATATATTTTTTTTTTTAAAAATCAAAACCTAGTGTTTTATTAGATTCCTAGGTAAGAAAAAAAAACCAACTTGAAAAAATTAAAATTCAACGAAATATGTATTGTACACGGTCTTCAAATTTTCTCTCCGGTTTTTCGGAGAAGCACAATTAAATAAATTTTATTAATATGAAATCAAATTTTAAGCATTCATATCAAAACATATACTGGAATCAACTTACACCTTTTGTTTTAATTTTACATAATCTTTTTATTTGTATTACGCCAATGAAATTCTTTCCAACGATACCTATTTTCACAAAATTAGAGTAATTTATATTCAATAACTATTAGTGAAATTTTGAAGTAGATAGTTTGTTTCACATAAAATTAATAACCTCGTCCTATATGCACGTTTAGTAGCTATCGAGTGTGAATCGCCCCTGATTATATACACCTATATTATATATAATATATATATATATAATAATTATATATATATATATAGTATATATATATATTATAATATAATATATATATAAGGTATACTTATAATAAATATTTACCGACTATCTATTATATTACCTCCTATAAACCCAATTATATATTAGGTATAACCTATTAGAAGATGACGAAAGAGAGAGAGAGAGAAGAGAGAGAGAGTAGAAGAGAGAGAAGCACGACCAGATGACGACCGAGAGAAGAGAGAGAGAGAAGATGAAGAAGAGAGAGAGAGAGAGAGATGAGAAGAGAGAGAGAGAGATATCGAAGTTTTATTTTAATAATAATTTTTTATATATTAGTCTTTTTCTTATTAGGAAATAAAAAAACCAACTCCCAAAACAAATTATAAACCCAACCAAAATATTTATCTAAAAAATATTGTTAGTGAATGATCAACTTTGATGCACCATACACCAAAAGAAAAGATTCATCAAAATTTTCACAAAAACTGCAATAAAATCTTTACAATATCGGTTTTCAGTTGAAAGTACAAAATTTATCCTGCATTTCCGACTTGTAGCATTAAATATTAATTAGGACTGAAATTTTATCATCCTTGATTCCTGCTGAAATCATAACACCAGAAGAATCTTACCACCAATCTAAATCTTCACATAATACATAAAATCGAGTTAGAAAGAATGAAAATAAATGAGAAAATATTATGAAATAACCTGAAAAATATTTTTTTTTTGTGTGGAGCGGAAAATCCTCATCAAATACGCTTTATATATATATATAATATATATATATATATATATATATATATAATATATATATATAATATATTAATATACTACTTCAGCTAGAAATATATATAAATATTATATATATATAATATTAATATATTATACCTAAATCATATATCTATATCAATATACTTGATTTATCTATATATTCACTTACTATAACTACTCATATATATATATATATAATATTTATAAACTTAATATATATATATAACTATATTATATATATACTATATATTATATAATATATAAATATACTATATATATAATATATAATAGAATATACCTATTATATATTCCTATATTATAATAATATACTATTATTATCTAAAATATATAGTATATATAAATTAACTACCCTATATAATATGCAATCATGACCTCACCTTCTTCTTCCCAGATCTGCCGGCCTAATGGAGTGTCACGTGCCCACTGGAAACAGAAAAGTAGTAGAGCAATATAACGCAAGTGGAAAAGAGCAAGACCAGCCCTTACCACCCGCCTATTTCCCATACCCATAAAATTGAAAGAAACTTGCTCGGCAACAAAGTCAAGAAAAAATCCTCCCAGTAGAGCTTCACGGACCCTGCGCCGGAACTCACTATGGCATCTCGCAATGTAGCCTGGTTCTATTCCTTGCCCAAAGGTGGGACACCATCACAACCTCGCCATTCCACTACCTGTTTATCAGCACCTTCTTTCCTCGCCTTACTGACCTAACTCAACTATTCCTCTATCTCCATTGCATCCTTTACTGGCTTAAAATCCATCTTTTTTCCTTCATTCTTTCCAGGCAGGTACTATTTCCAGCATGACTCACCATGCTATAGCATCCGAACTTAACAACTTACCTGACTAATCATCCCATCCGTCCAACATGACAAAAACCAATCTGCAAGGTACTTTCATTTCCCTTCACTTGCATTTTACTCGCTTTCTTCACACCACAACAAACTCCCTAATAGCGTTCATCTTTCTATATAAATTTATCAATTCTTCTCACAACAAACACGCCCATAAGATTGTCCATCTATACACATTGCACTTTAGATCTATACCTTTTATTCAAGGCCATAGTTTCACCTCTATATATTAACACAGGGTAACAACATACCCTCATAGTAGACCCTAACGCACTCAAGACCTAGTCCCGTTACATCCACCAAGGATTTAATTGCACCAACCACCCTACCATTCACAACTTCCCTTCCTACACTCTGCATCGTACGTTCCCTTCTCGAACAACAAATATCCTAAAATTTAAATTCAAGACACTTTCCATTTCCTCACTATCCACATTACTTCACCCGATAACATGTCCCTCCTCACAACAACCTAATCTTATCTACGTTTACTTTCAAACCCATCCTTTTACACACCCTCTAAAACCACTCTGCCAATCCTCTCAACCTCTCAGATCACCATACAAAACCAAATCTATCATGCGTAAACTATAATAGTATCCGATCCTTAATCTCTTGCGCATTGCTCATTATCATGCTATGACCTTCTCCTACCACCCCCACTCTTAATTCTTCAATAACCATCTGTATACAACAGTTGAATAACCAGGAGAAATTAATAACATCTCTGCCATTACTCCGCTATTAAATATTAATTAAACAATCCCTATATCAGGCTCCTTATCCTTCATTTACACACCTTCACTATCTATACTTTTGATCTCCATCAGAAGCATACTAAAAACACCATATATCACTTGCACCTGCCATACAAGCTTCACATAAATCATATCATACGATCTGTTGCAAATCCAATTAAACCTAAAAAAATACTTTCTCTTCTTCCCTTTCACTTTTTCAATCATATTGTTTCAACTAGATTACTAAAATACTGATCCACACATCTCTACCATCTAAAAAGCACCTTGTTCTTCACAATATCAATCCCTTAGTACTCGAAGCACCTCTTTCGAACCAATACCGGCATATACTTCCATACAACACTTAAAAACTAATTCCCTCTACAAATTCCTACAGCTACTTTTCTCTTAATAAGTAGTATTACTGGCGATTACACTTCCCCTCAAGGAACTAAACCCTTCATAAAGCTTGATTACACAACTTCCAATATCCTCAATCACCATCATTCCCTCCAGTTCCTTGATATTTGATACTTCACCAGTGAATTCTCAATCTATACCTATAAATAGACTTTCTATAAATTTGCTTTATACGCACATAGCGGGCCTCGAGCGACGGGGCAGGACCAACTAGGGGGGATTGTTTTTCCATACCCCGTAGGGAGGGGCGGAGGAACCCCCGCGACACCCAAACTACCGACAAAGAGCGGGGTTCCGGAGACCCTCCCCGGAGGGGGGAAATAATCCTACCCCGTAGTTCCCCGGAAGGAAATCCGAGAGACCCCCGACTCCTGCCTACGCCCGCGGTTACCCTTGGGTGATCCCATTTAGTAAAAAAAAAAAAAAATTAAATTAGAAATTCTTTTTAATTTCTAACGAGAAACCACCAGAAAGGTACTTCTTATAGAGTAAAAGCCTTCTAACTTCATAAATTACTTTTATAATTTATTAAACAATAATTTTTTTATTTTTTATTTTTTTTACATTTTCCTATCCTAAAAACTTTACCAGGATTCCAAAAAATGTATTCCTTTTCCATGTAGCTATTGTAGTTTTGAGATAAAGATTTTTTCTATTTTTTATTTTTTTATTTTTGTTTTGTTTTTTCTACCCAGTTTCAGCACTAAAATGACCAAGCATTCCAGCAAGTATTCCACGTTTTACATGATAGCATTACATAAGTATATTTAGATACATAATAACGGACAATCCAGAAGCGACCCACCACTTAATAAAGAGTTCTATATTCGTAGGTCATAACTAATACATCCACCTCAGGTCATTATCTATCTGTCAATTAATAGATTTGACTCTTCTAGCAAATAATAAAACTGAAAGCTCGTCCTTGCAATTGCCTATCCCATATCCGATATTCTCAATGAGTATTCTCATCATCGATCAGAAAAAAATAAATTATATTTACGTTTTATGGATTTGTTACAATTTCGGATAAAAATGTCGATATATAAATATATTAATATATAATATATAATATATATATTATATATAATATTTAAATAAAATAATAATAAACTATATATATATATATATATGATCAGTAGATACTAATTATTATACTGAATATATAATAATATATATTAATACGATTTTTATAATACTTTATATATATATATATATATATACATCCATTAGTATATATAATATAACATAAGTAAAAATAAAAATAATAAATTATACTAATATAATATATATATATGTATATCTTGTAAAAATATTATAATAATATATTAATTATAATATATATATTATTTAAATTAATTATAAATATCACTATATATATATATATATAATTATGATATATATATATTATACTACCAATAATTTATATTTATATATTAATATTATAATATCAATAAATATATATATATAATTAGTAATATATATAGTACCCTATAGTATATGTAGTTAATACATATATATATATATATATATATATATAATATATATATATAAATATATATATATATGTATTATATATATTATATTATAAGTATAATTATATTTTATATAATACCCTAATAGTAGTATAGTTTCACATACCTATATATACAATAGTATATTAATAATATATTTATAATATTAAAATAATATATATAATATAGGTATTATTATATATATACTTTTATATAAATTAAATATTATATAATATAATAATATATATAATAATATAAACTAGTTATATATACCCAATAATATATAAATATATATTAATATATATATGGATATAATATACTATATATATATATAATTATAATTTAGATAATATTTAATAATAATATTATATTTATAATATATATATATATATATATATATATATTATAATATAATAATGTTCAAATATATAATATTTATATATATATATAATTTTTGGGACATATAATAAATATATAATAAATAATATATAATAGAGCCTTTATTAAATCAGGAGCAATAAAAATTTTTATCTTTTGAAAGTTAGTAAAACTAAGAAATACATTTTATGATCCAAGGGAAAAATTAGAAATAAGAGAGAGAAAGAATAGCAAAAAATATCACCTCACATTCTTTCAGACGTTAGGTCAGTTCACAGAGAATATTTCATCATTTGTATTGTGCAAACCAGCGGACACTTGTAAACTATGTTAGAAAATTGTAATGTTAATAAAAAAGAATTTAAACTATTCCAAGTATAATCATAGATTTTATTTCACAAGCTTCATCGTGTTGGCATTTTCTACTAATCTTTAATTGCGAAAATATTCAGCAAGACCTCGATTAAACTCCAATTGTGGGCTCGCATTTTAAATCCAATGCTTATTTTTTGGGCTCGACTATCGATTTTCTATGTCTTCAGAGACCGTTTCATGCTCAGCAGCAAACAAATCCCAATTAAATGTTATAACTTCATTTTACTCCTCCATCTTCTGTCCGAGAATTTCAATTAACATTTTTTGGTTGCAGAGATATCAACCATTCTACAAGTTATACATATTTTTTTTCTTAATTTTTAGCTAGTATTAGATTGTGGATGCCGAGTGCTTTTAAATTCTACTATGATCTTAAAAGCTTCAATTCCTAATGAAATTGTTGACGGTACAGTCGTTTCCAATTTTTAATATTCTTCACATTATCCAATTGTTACCCACCTTCTAAATACCTTTCAATGGAAGTACACAACATATGTTTATCCTCTGATACCAAACAAATTTCTAAGAAGTAGATAATTAGTTTCTAAGTGATGTTCAAACTTTCTCCACACAAGCAATCATTGCTTTTACATCTCTCACTTTAGGGTCGTCCCCGTTTCGTGCATTATTAAAGTATGCCTCCAGATTTGGAGTGGTTCTATTACCCCATATTAGCTATTTATCTGAATAAGGGTGGAAATCTATCTATGAGTTTTTTTCAACTCATATCAATTCATATTTTATTTTGTAAACACAATATTAACACCTCACTTAGCCAATATGGCTCAATATTCTAGGATGAGGACTATCTCTATAGGTTAATTTTCATACTAGATCCAGACTAGGAATCGAACCCGGGCCATTTGCCTATGCAATCTACCAATTTTCTCTATATCCGTTTTATAAGTCCACAGTCGACGTAGGGTACTGTGATCATCTCTAATATATTTGCCTCTCTCTAAGCCTCCCTCATCATAGTTTGTGCTTCTACTTTGTATGTATGTGTATGTATGTATGTATGTTGTTGTATGTATGTAATAATAGTATGTATAGGAATCTATGTATGTTATGTTGTATGTATGTATGTTTGTATGAATGTCTGTATGTATGTATATGAGCAAGTGTTGAAAATGTTGTATGCCTTACCCTCTAACAGAAAGATCCGGAGTAAATTACATCTCTCGACACTTTGAGATTGACTTAAAATCGAGAATAAGGTAATAAGTGCAAGCTTGTTTGACGAGGAGTGGCACACTCATCTTCGTGAGAATCTATTCGATAGCACATACAGCTTTTTCCGAAGTTCTCATTTTCCGCAGATAGTCTATCGTCACTGTCTGAACGAGATTTATGTGTAATATCCAGACACGTAATCAACTTCTTTTGCATATTCCCCGCTTACCACTGATTTCCAGATTTAAGCGTATACTGGTGAACTTAACTTACATGTACATAGCTCGTTAAAGAATATTTAAGTTTCCTGAACACAGTATTTTCTTTTCAAATTATTATTTATATCATAATGATAATTATGATTTGGCAACCTATATGATGAATATATCATAGTGTTTGCCTAATGGCAACGTAGTTTGTAGGTAAATTCTTTTAATATCTTTATTGTCAATGAGTAACAAATACTTTGCATCATGTTGCACTAAACCTACTTATAATATCACAATTGATTTAATCCTAAATGCGAAATGGCGATATTATCCTCATGAACTAATTTCTAAAGGTTGTATACATTAACCAAATTCTTGAAACCTTCCCAACAAGTTTTATACCAAAGTATATCCGTTGTATACTTCGAGTAACATGTCGGGTCATTTTCATTTGATTTTTCGATATATTTATGATGTGTGTTTTCAAACTTCACCAAACTTCATATCTCCGAACAGAAAATTACAGATAATACTAAATGAGTAATCGACAAATGATTAGAACTCCAAAATGCGATAATGTCGCTATTATCCTCATAGTGACGTAGAAATGTAGATTAACAAATATAATTTCAAATACTAAACAAGAAATATTGCGTAAAATTATATTACATTTCTTGATTATGAAAATAATATTCATATAGAAACTATCAACATAAAAAATAAATATAATATAATTATTATTATTAGGTGTATGAAAAATGATTTATGAGAAGCCTATTTATAGAGACATATTTTTTTTCAATTTCTTCCTCTTAAATGATTATTCTATTTATAATTATTTAGCTTTATTTTTTATAATCTAAAGAATATCCACTACTAAGGGTATTAATATTAGTGATTGCAGCTCCAACAGATCGAGATCAGGAACCTGCGATGCTCCCTGGCCATTTCGGACCTGCACGTATAATTACAATGATAAGCGAATCCCGCCTCTTTTGCCTGCGGAATGTTTTGCCGGCCCGGTATGTTTAATGCTCGCGAGATTTGTTATTTGATACGCGAGGATGTGATCTGAGACAAAACTACTCTCTTAGATCAGAGGTCTGAAAAGAAAAGAAATTGAGAGAGTAAGTATAGATATACGCACTCTCACAAACGTGCTCTTGATCCTGTTCGCTCGAGCCCCCTAGCAATTGTCCATAGTTCGATAATGTTAAAATCCTTTACAAATTAAACTGCACAATTACCTAAACTCGCTCTTAGATAATAAACTTTTTATATATATATATATAGTACTATACACTTACTATTCAAATATGAATTAAGTATAAGAGTTAGTTGCTCAAAGAATCTAATTTGCTTGTACTGATACAGAGTAGGAAGGTAGGATATTAAGGTTTTGACTTATATAAAAAACCCACGTTATCTGCCGAAAAACCTACCCTTGACCTTTTTTCGGGCCCAATTTTTCTCCTAGTACATTTCTAGACCTTTTTGGGCTTGAACCTTTTTGGGCCTTGTACCTATTTATTGAGAACCAAAATTTTTTATTTGGCCAACGTCTATTTATATGTAATTCTCTAAGGTGTGCAAATTTATATATGGCTCACAACCACTTAATTTTTTTTTGGCAACCTCTATTTTTGCAACCTTAATTTTGGCAACCCTAATCTATTTTCGGCAATCTCTACTAATTTTTGCAAACCCTACTAGAATTATAAATATATAATAACTTATATATATTATATTGAAGGGTTTGCGTCCAAACATTGCGTAAGCAATCCGAGTTATGTATATATATAATATATACGTTTTCTTTTTATACCCTTAAATTTTTTTTAGATACATAAAAATTAGATACTCCTTGAGTCTTCCATGGGTCAATTTATTTTGGCCCAAGCTAATTTTTTTTGGTCTTTATATCTTATATATGTCCAATGCTCCTATAAAATAGCCAAATTTTTTTTTTATTTATTTATTTTTTTTATAACTTTCTAACTAAATTTTAAAAAGGATTCCAAAAATGTATATTCTTCCTCTTTACTGGTAGGCTGTCTGTCGCTAGTTTTATGGTGGAATTAGGATTTTTGATTTTACTTCTCAGAGAGTTTTCTGGAGTAGTACATCATCTTTAACCAGAGAGCTGCACCACAAACACAGCTATCAACCACTATCTATCCACATTACAGCTACTATCACTACGCGATCACACTATCAGACACTCACACCTCAACTACATCACTGCTTACCTAGTAGCTCTACATAGCTCTATCATTCACGAACTCCACAATATAACATACTCACTATATATCAGCTACACCTTGCCTAATTTTACACCCTAAGCCTACCCATATCTACACGTAGCCTCTCAACTACCATCCTTAATATACAACTCATATAGGACCTACACCTACACACTATCATAGCCTCCATACCAGCCTTTACACTTAGCCTACACCTTACACTACACCTAGCTACCTCTCAATCCAGCCTTCACACCTAGCCTATCGTGCCTACCTATAGACTCCACCCAGCCTTCCACTAGTCTTCATATAACCTATCACCTAGCCTAAAAACGTGCCCTTATCACTTTGAAAATGACTAGTCATCTTTTGTTTGGCATCATTAAATATTGATTGATTTCCAGATTTATGATGATACTCATGTATTTTATTGATTGGTAGTTAATTCTTTTTGATGGTTCCAATCACGTACTATTCGTAAGAGTTCTAGGGATGTTCTATTGATGATATTATTTACATAATTATGTCTATATATGAGTGCAGTTGAGTGCCAAGAGTGAGTTGAAATGAGTGCCATGAGTGTACTAAGTGAGTGCTAATTATAGAAGTGCTAAAGTGACGTGCTCAAATTAGTGCCAACTGCAGTGCCAACAATAATGTGCCAACTGAGTGCCATACTTTTTCAATAGCCTTTTATCATAGCCTTCGTAAATTCTGACACACGTGAGGATAATAAAAATGAGCGCTATATTCTTTAGATGGAGTTTGCTCACAATAGTGGCTTGGTTAATTTAATTGTTGTATCGATTAGCTTTAACATAACCTTTAATTATTAAATATCTGAATGAGTTAGATATATATTTAATCATGTATACCCATTGTCATTTACGTCGATGCTATTCCTTAAATATATTGTGTCTATCAGTATTTATTAAAATATAATAACTCATAACATCATTAATTATTGAAACGATAGGAAATATAATAAATTCTTTAATATATGAGTTTAACTACAATTACTATGACTAACTCGGCATTAGAAGATCCTATTTATGATACTCTTTAATTTGTCGAGTAAATCGTCATTTAGAAACTTTGTTGAGAGTACCAATGCTAGGACCCTTATCAAGGTTTAGTAGCGGAACATAATTTTATTGCCTGAGCGAAATTTTTTACTCATCGCTCTGCGAATAGGGCGACCTCACAGCAGTGCAGAAGTAGTAATATCCCCAACTGACATCGTCTATTGATCAGTGCGAGGCTAGAGACTAAGTCCCGCCTCGCAAGTGTCGGCTCAGCCCTCTTCGACAGGTGCGCAAATATTCCTGTCGTTACCAGCGCTAACCCGGCCGCGCGCGAACAAAAATATGATGATCAATGTAAACTATTGCACAACACACACAGAATTTCTTTTCAAATCAAACTATGAGTCTCATTTTTTACTAATTGTTAACGAATTCTTTATTAAAACAATATACTTTACATACCTTAAGGCAGTAAATCAGTAAATCAATAGAGGTTATTACCTAACACCAAGGGATTCAATATGAATTGTGTGTTCCTCCTTAGTGCTTTCTTTCATGTTAATCTGATTTTTCATAATACGTTTTTTCTGCTTTAACTCATATATTTATTAACATTACATCTTAAAGCAGTAAACAGTAAATCAATAGAGGTATTACCTAGCACCTAAACGGGACTCATCGCTCATGCCCTTTTGTTTTTTAAAACCCTGCTATACTGCTTTACAAACATCATGCTATACACTCACAGCTTTAACTTGCATTATTTTTAACTGCTTTAACTCATATGTTTTAAACCTCACTCTCTACAACACCTTCAGATTTACTTCATTTGTTTTACTCACAAGCTTGAATGCTCTTGCAAAGAATTTGACTTGAGAATTCTTTGAACACAACACACTGCTTTAACTCAAAACTATGCTTTAACTGCCTTAACTCCATTATTTCATCAACTATTATTATTATGTTTATTCTTTTATATATTTTTTATTTTGTATTTAATACTTTTATTTATATTAATATTATATATTATTTTATTATATTATTTATTTTATATTAATATTTTATTATATTTATTTTTATTTTTTTATTTTGATTTTTAAATTATGTTGTCGTATAGTGTAAGATAGAAAAAATACAATCAACGCAGGTGTCGGTTGTTATTATGCTATAGTAAACATTTTTTTAATATTTTAATAAATAATATTGTTGAAGGATTCTAAATTTTGATATTTGTTCAAAATCATATTTTATAACACATTTTCGTGTGGTTTATAAGTGCTAGTTAATAAAATTTTACTACGTACTATTATTTTTACATTTTTATTCATAAATAGCATTATCTTATTATTACATATTAGAAACTATATACAGATCTATTGACAATTAACAAATTTTTATAGCATCAAATATATTTATATACAAGTTTATATTTCCACTATTTATAAATAAATAAGCATATATTAATTATATAATATAAATAACAATATAACTTACTGGCAGTTTTTCATTACAGTTGTAAGTTTAGTTAAGTTCTACATAGTTTTATTTATACTACAATACTTACATTAATTTATGATATTTATAAAAATAAGGTGATATAATGATTATTCAATCTATAAATTAAATTTTTTAAGTTCAATTAAGAATCAATATATGTGACAGTGACGTTACCTCGTTTTTTATGTCTGCACTTAATTAAAAACGGAAATACCAATAATGATCCTGTTGATAGTGATATGTGACCGAGGTCAGATTGTATTCGAATATATGATAGAAGCATCCCTGTCTATCCAACTTTATGCAGAGATAGCGAACTACCCCTTACTTAATAAAGCGAGGAGTGTCTCTTTTAAACATTTCTATATATATATTAGTAATATACAGTCTATTAACTATCTATAATCATAATTTATATATAGCGTTATGATATAACCAGTAATTGTATTTCCTCTTCATGCTCATTTTATAATCTCACATACATGTTCGCGATATACTGCGACCTGTAAAATGATACAAAGATGTGACGGAATGCTTCACATAGAGAACTGACACTAACATTTGGAATTGCATGAGTTGATATTGTAGAGCTATGAATTTCTTCGAGAGGCAGAGTGGAGAAAACTTGTAGTTACCCTAAGTGCCCTTTTTTCAAAATAGTAAATATTACTTTTTGTATTTATCGTAACTATTAGCTGAGTCTGCAGTAGATTCGATAAGGGACGACGTCTATACGAATTATATTACGGCTTTAGAGATATGACTTAACAAGTATATATACAGACCTGATCCCAAACTAATCTGGGAAAATCTACATGGCTGACATGAAAATTGGTCTGCTAATGTTGAAGAAAAATGGTTTTTCTGTTTATAATAAGAAGGACCGAGTACGCAGACGCAGGAGACTAGGCAACCCCGTTTGGTATAACATTTCATTAATCACGTCGTGAGGAAGGCCATTACACCATGTAAACTGATACCTGTGGCCTAAGACGGAGGAGGGGGGACCGAAAGGTGTGACATTTATAGGGCTCGATAGTGCACTTTTTACTAATTTCTCCTGACTAGGAGATTGCCCGCTTCATGTTCCCCACCAATTCTTCTTTAGCTATATTTATATGCTGGTTCTGTGGTCAAATCTCTCCGTTCACGACGATGTTACGGGGCCGATATTATCACTCGGGTATATTCGATATATTCATTGGTGATGAAATTAAAAAAATAAAATACTTGAGTGTAAAATTCAATCTACACATAATTTATGGTCCATTGTATGCCTTATTATCTGTCAAAAGTTTATCATTACCTTGACTAATCCAATATATGCAGATATTTTCTTCGTTAACATATCGTCGCTATAATGAGTACTAGCTGTGGATAGATAAATTTATCAAATTATATCTAAAATCAAGAGTCACTCATTTTCGCCCTCATCAATCAAGTATGAATATATCTAAAGTTGCGTTCCTTGATTCTCACATATATCAGGTTCTATATGTAAATAGTAGGTTTCTTATATGTTTATATCCTTAAGAGTAACAATTCGTTGTTTGCGCAGTTAGACTACCTTGACGCGGAACTAACATATCGATTCAGTATGTTACTCGTGTTTACAGATTGGTAAAAATGGAGTCTTCTTCTTCGTGACGAGAAAGATATTAACCTACTTTAATTCTGACATTAAAAAAATAATACATATAATAGCGTATATATGATTTATAGTAGAACTTTAAGCTGATTTTAATCATAAATCTGTGACAAGCTTTTCATCTTTAAAGTAAGGAAAAACGCACATAATGAAATATCGGACGATCAGGATTGTACTGGTTTCCACATCGTCCAGTGATAAATAAATTTTAATCGCAAACTTTTTTCTATATAGCTCCTCTATACAGGATAAGTTATTGCAGCGGACCAGCACCTAGTGGAAGTTCCGTTACAAAGATAGACTTCAAAAACCTGAGTGAACATGTAGACCATTGTGAAATTTGATTCTAGTCAGTATAAATAGACTAATAAAAAATCTACTCGAGATGCTATTAAAGCAACAATTTGAAGAAACGTCTTTTGACCAATCTCTAGGTTTGTCGCATATATCATTCCGTTTTTACATATAAAACACATTAGAGGGATCTATTTCGTACTCTCACATGAGAAATAAGACAAGTTTTTTTTTGTAATGGAAAATGATACGGCTTATACGCACTAAGATAAAATTTTATTTAAATTTCGTCAATGCGAGTATAATAACAATATGATTAATATAGAGAAAAATCGTTGGAGAAGCGATTACGCTATTGATTCACTTACACTGATCGGTGTAAGATTCGTGGAATAGAGATCCAATTCACTCTTAACACATATCCGGACTAGAAGGAATGAAAGAATGCATCTTGTAGATGAGTCAGAAAAGTCATGGGAGCACCATCAAAATGACATTGTTTGTTCGGAAAGGCTTTCTTTACTTTTATAGTATATTTCGTGAGTGTCGTATAAAAGTTATGAGTTAGTAGAATTTATAAATATCTAAATACTTTAATAATACATTTTTCTTTAGAGTTTTTTTCCCCTTCCAACCTTCAGCTCTTTGGGTATTTGCGACATAATTTTCTTTTTAAAATGGACTCTTGAGTGACAAATTTTTTTTTTTTTTTTTTTTTTTTTTTTTTTTTTTTTTTTTTTTTTTTTTTTTTTTTTATTTGGGTTTTTGTTTATATTTTATTATTTTTTCTTCTTTTTTTTTTATATGTTTAGTTTTTTTTTTGCGCTTGGAGCGAGTTCACATCTCGAGCAACTATTAAGAATTTACATAGATCCAATCATATTATCTGATTCATGCGGCAAGTCGCTTTTATAGACTATCTAGCGTCGAGATTAATTTCTGCAAGGCAAATAGTATGAATTGACATCACGTATAATCTCAAATTTCCTGTTCTTATGCTTTATATTTCACATTATATTATTCCTTCACCTCCCTGAGTTAATATTGGCCTTGCACTTCTCTATAGCTTGGCAAAAAATCCACCAAGGCAATACACCCTTCTTGACATTTATTTGATCCTTCATGAACACCTTCTTCGTTACATTATTGCAGAGAGTGTCATCACTTGTACGTTTCTTTATTCAATCCTGTACACATGATAATGAAAACAAATATGTCATTTTCAATACCCTATACATGATGATGAAAACAAATATGTGATCATTTTCAACCTCTGTTACTACATGATATGTAACATTGCTAACAATAGCGCCATTATGTTAAAGGGGAAGTGATTTCCTTCCTCCATCTATTTTATCATGCCACGCGGTGCAGAGTCAAAATTTTATATGATCTATTAACAGAGATAGTAATAATGAACATAGGGATGTATAACTTAACTCTCTTTGGTAAAAATATACTACTTCACTTAAATAAAAGATTTCAGTATTACCTACATTGAACTCGATTACAATTAATATTTGATTATATACATAATCCATACTGGGGTGATTTACAGCATCTCGATGGGATTAATACTACATGTTATAAATGCAGTACTCACGATCTGCTTCATCTTTTTGTTCAGTGGAGTCATGGGGTTTTCTCCACAGATAGTATTAACCCTCTTTATCACAACATAGTACAGGGATATATGAAGTATACTCCACTCAGCATCACGTTTTTACGAATATGTTTCGTTGCCTAATGGTGCACGTCTCAGAAAAACATATCACGGTCTCGCAGATTTACACTTACTTTTGAGCTTAAAGATATTATTTCTTTATCTTCATAGGTGAGGATGATTTTGTTTTGTATACCAAATCTTACATACATAATATTATTAATCAAAAGAGCTATCATTTTAAAATGACTAAAATAGCAGGTAATCCAAGATTTTAAAAATTATGACTCCGCAATACAGTAAATTCTTCAAAGAAGTATTCTTTTGTACCAAATGTGGTCGTATTCAGATCACGAGTCTCTTTCACTTGTAATATCGTTTCATAAACACATTCTACACTTCTGTACACCAACATCCAGAATAAATTGTGTGAGGTAAAATTTCTATGTCCGTATTTATATCATTTCACTATATCGCTGCTTCGTTTCCTCTCTTTTTCCAAGTTGTATAGGATATACAATAACACCAGTTGTAAATCCGAGAGTTTATTAATCAGTTGTAATCCAAAGAGGCCGAAGACGGGACAGTTAAATAGAAGTGATCTACACTCTCCATGATTAAAATGACAACTGATTAATAATTCTTAATGCTTCACTTGCTTTTTATATAAGTATTAACTTAGCAGGGTATCCCCCATATTTCACAAGTAACTGCTTATATTTTCCTTTACCTCTCGTAGCTAATATTTTTTTTTATACTATTTATATTCCGTGAGTTCAGGACTAATCGGCTTTTTGCTATTTCTTGTTTATAAGAACCCGCCTTTTATCTTTTCACCATCTAATTCCTCCAAAAAATATAATTATAAACTATCACGACTGAATGGGCGGATATTATGCACTTTAAAAACTTCTGTAGACCATTACTTAATGCAGCCTATTTCTAATCTTTCTCTCATACCTATAAGTACCTTTCATACCTTCACCCATATTTCGTGAATTATCGGCTTTATTCTTGGGGGTTATTTTTTTCTTTTTCTCCCATATGTGTTTTTCTACGGCCTACTCTTTTTGATCATTTCTAAAGGTTTGTCTTTATAGATCTCTATGCGTAAGCACCTTTATAAGTAATAAGCTAGATATCCAGTATATTCAATGTATTTAAAAGTATTCATTTAGTAAAATACCTATGCTGCGCTCTTTTATAGTACGCTGGACTCTTTTCAACTAGAGTGCTTTGTTACCGGAAATGTATTGTATAGCTGTATACCATACTCCAGTCAGACTCCTCGAAACTTCTTCCGACTCCTTGAATTCATTGCCTGAATCTGTCCCAGAATGATTTAGTGAGTGTCTCTCTCTTCCTCTATAATTTCAAGTACTGCCAGTGGGCAACTGGTAACTGATCTTTTATTCTTTTAAAGGGATTCACCACAATATCGGAATTAACGGTCAATTGTAAAGAAGTACGTATTGAAATCCATCATTATAAGAACTATATTTAATCATCTTCGATAAATCTAATTGCCATAAACTATCGAGCTGTGGGATATGGTTTTCCGTGTTGGAAATTTTTTTCTTACAGGTTTTTGTAGAGTAAATGCCTCTTCGCCCTCTAAAATATCTTTTAACTCTCTTTTTCTCTCAATATTAGATACCTTAAAGCAAACCTACTGAAGCCCCCAACTATTTGTTTCCCTCAGATTGAAGTAATATTATCAACTACCTCCTTCGCCCCCATGTTGGCTACTATCATAAAATAAACGCTATATTATTATATATATAATATCATATTATATATATTATATATATATATATATATATATAATATATATATACGTATGTGTGTGTGTGTGTGTGTGTACCAAAAATGTGCTATAAAGTTAAAAGGGGTTAAAGAAAAAGGTCTAAAATAAATATTTATTATATACAAAAAATTTAAACTAAATATATTATATATATCATATATAATATATATATATATTATATATAATATTATATATATATAATAATATATATATATATACATATATATATATATATATATATATATATATATATATATTATATATTTATATATATATCATATTATATATATATATATATATATTATATATATATATATATATATATTATATATATGATAATACATAATTAAGATTTAAAAGGAGGGGTTTTATTATAATTTTTTTTCTATTCGGGACCTCTGGTAACACGTTTAAATTTATTGAGCTTAAACGAAGCTCACCATAGGGCTTGCAATCACGTCTTGGAGCGTCCGGGGCATACTTTTATTTAATTCTACTAATACGAGTGGTGTGAGTATTTAAGATAGACTTCGTGGGAGAAAAAACTCTCATAAAGATACTGAAGTTCTTGTTTGATCGTATTCCAAGCATTTTTACTAGGGCCTTATTCACGCTTGACTGAGGCGGCGATCAGCACTAAATGATAACCACTTAATAATTTTGAACCTTTAACTATTTCATCATCAATTACTATCTGCCCTGCTTCATTTCAAAGATAATATTGTTCTTTCTAACAAATATTTATCATACCAACGCTAATCCTGATTTACGCACTCTAATAGGTAAGCTCTTCCGCTAGGATATTTTTAAATTATCTTCTTTTCACTCAAGTTTTACTTCATTTTTGTTTTAAAGTCATCGGGTAGCGGGTTGCGTAGTGATGGACGTAGATGCGAGTCTTTAAGATCTATCAATTTTTTGTATGGCATCTTGGCTCAACAGATGTCGTTTCTTCTGGAAGTTAATGTCTTGCACTATTAATATCCTGTAACTTCTTTCTCGTATGGCGCTTAATACTTTGTTCAAGGCGGCGCTTTGAAGTGTGATTTCAATATAAGAGAAGAACGTGGGAGATGGATAGAATTGTCTCGCTGAGAGATGGATAAAAAATGATACGTTCACAAAGTATAGAAGGATATGAGAGATCGATTCCCGCAGCTGTTGATTCGGTGCATGGTGGAAAGAGATTGTAATGCCAATTGCAATTGCGATGGTAAATCTTTGGCGTATATGGTGGCGTGTGTAAGTCGATGACTGAAGCTGAGATTGTGAATTTGCACAGTCCTGCATACAGTACTGATAAAACTGTTATATCGACGTTGTGATCACTGCTCGACATGTGTACTGCACACCTGATTTCTGTACAGATGCTGTATTTTTATATAATTCATTTTCTCATACTCATTAATATGGAAGTCAGCAACCTCTTCACATCATGGGGCCAACCACACTTCTACTTAAAAGTGGTGCTATTTTACATGAGTGAGAGTAGGCACCCGGAAAAGAAGTAATGGTGCGAATACCTCCCCCTCTCCTGTAGTAACTTTCTTTTCTATTTTTGCTAGGTGTACGTTTTTATGTTAAAGGGGAGAGTTTTTTTTTAATGATGTTTCTATAACGGACGTAGCTTTACCTTAGGAGGTCTGTTTCAAGAGCACTTTGCTGTGTGTGAGTAAGAGGTTTAAACAGCTTCAATACCACTGGCGTGAATCTTTCTCCATCCTACTAATTAGTTTACGTTTTTTGTCAGATGGTTTCAGCTTTGGTTGAGAGATATGTTTTTATAAAGAGTGGATATAACTTCTTCTGCCAATTAGGCACTCTGAAGTCATTACAATACAGCGTATGTATACAGTTTCTATCTCATAGGGCAAAGAATGTTGGTACGGAGCACACTCTGTAACGTTGTCGTTGTATGTTTTTGAGGGAGTTGACAGTTCAACTATACAAATAACCGTGTAGGATCGAAAGTAGAGCCGATTCTTAAATATAAAGGCTTTTAAAGAACGTCATATCCTCTTAGAAGGAAACTTTGAAGTTGCCAATAACATGTTTTATGAAGAAGCCATTATTTTTAGAAACAAACAATAGTCAAAAATACTCTCAACTTATTTTCAAACACTTCGCATATGCTGGCTTTGATGAAAAATATTCTGGTTGTGTATGAAAGAAAGAACAACCAGTGATCATAAAGTTAGGAATGTCGATAAAGGAGTAATAACTGTGAACGAGCTTCATAGCTATTTTTTATATCAAATGTCAATTTTTTGTCGCTTATTATTCCGAGTATTTTAGCAGCCGATCAATGTTTTGTCCAATCACGTATATTATCCAATGATCTAATATATACCCCTTCATCGAATTGAATCCCCACTACTTTAATAATTCTTAAATATGTCGCATGATAACCATTAATAGTAGGACAAAATTATTTTTATCGGGCATCGCTCAAAATCTCCAATTTCCTTTGAGAATATTATCATAATACGAAAGGTTTTACCGCTAGCCTGTCGGCCCAGTAAAGACAAAGTAGCTCGGAACTTCGGAACGGTAATTTCTTCCACTCCATTACTCGTTAAGTGAATAATGAATTTTAATGAGATTAATTAAAGCTGTAAAGCAGTAAAAGACATGTCATGCCTATAAATTGTACGAAATTTTAAAATTAAAATAGAAATGTTTAATATAACAGGCACTGCGTGTGTTTTTCTTACATTTAAAATTCTTTAAAACAAAATAAAAATCGAAATAAATATATAATAAAAATAATACACATTAATAATAAAATCAAAAATAAGTAATAAATAAAAAGTATTTAAATCAAAATAAGAAATATAAAAGATAACAAAATGCTTACAACAATATATGAGTTTTAAACATACAAGGCATATGGAGTTAAAGCATGTAAATAACAGTAAACATATGATTAAGCAGATAACCACAATCATGAGTTAAAGCCAGTAAAGCAGGTAAACATATTGAGTTAATAGAGTAAAAACATATGATTAAAGCAGTGAAACTGCAGTTAAAGCAGTAAAGCTTTAAAACAAAAGCATACTATCCTTTTGGTGCTAGGTAACACCTATTGATTTACTGATTTTACTGCTTTACGGTATGTATCCACAGGTAATAAGATCATGTGCCCCATACGTCATGTGTCCCATACGAGATTAAATAATTGCAGTAAGGGCAGTGAGTTTTAAGCAGTAAAAGCAGTAAAAAACACTAGAATACTAATACCTTTGGTGCTAGGTAACACCTTATTGATTTACTGATTTACTGAGCTTTAAGGAGTGAATAATGTAAGTAAAATTGAGATGACCTTAGAAGAAAAGAAGCAGAAAACATAATGACATTTTAAAGCAGTAAAATCATGAGTTTGTCAAAAGTGCAGCTGAAAGCAGCTTGTAAAGAGAACAGCATACTAATCCCTGGGTGTTAGGTAACACCACTATTTGAATTCACTCTGATTTTACTCTGAGCTTTTAATGGACATATTGTAAGTGGAAAGCATGTTATTTTGAATAAAATTTCGTTTAGCTGATTGTATGTAAAAATGGAATCGGACTCATAGATCATATTTGCCAGGAACAGATTCTTTGAATATGTGAGTTTACATTGATATCAAAATGTGTTTCTTGTTACGCAGAGCAATTCACGCGGAAATATTGTCATTCTTTGCGCACGCGGCGGCGGTTCGCGGAATATGTTTTTTAGTCCATTAGAATGTTTGAGCGTAGGCCTAACTTTCGCGTGGGGGGTGATGTGGTTATCAGGTGAGAGGCAGGCGGGAGGTCATATCTTAGTGCCCAGTTAGAGTTGTCGACTGGGGATCTATGGAGTTGGAGGTGTTTAGGGAAGTAGAATTGAAGACAATTGAGTTTTTTAACAAGAGTTGAATTTCACAACATGTTTGCTGTGTTTTTAGGGTGAAATGCAGATTGCGGGGTTAACCCACTGACGAACACTCCCTATCCAGAGCGGCAAGAATTTAATTGGATAAACTGTAAGACGAGTCGAAAAGTCAAGTCTATATATGGTTTTCATCGAGGAGTCACCATTTGCTAATGAGTGGAGGAATGGGAAGTTTATTCATCGGGCACGTGGTCGGCGGTTACGCGGTAATTATGCGCCCCCTCCCCCGGGGGGGGCCCCAGAGGGCATCGCGGGACGGTTATTCGGCCGGCGGGGCTCACGTGTGTCGCAGACATCTGAAACGTTGCGTTCACTGTCTCAACTTGTAACTCTTTAGATATTATATTAACTATCGTGGCTATACGTGTTAGAAAAAATACTCAACTCATAGTAAGGAAGCATCTTAGCAATGTTAAGAAACTTGTAATATATCAAGTCCTTCGATCCTCATCACCTTATAACCTAGGGGTAGGAACCAATATTAAGGGCTATTCTAGGCTCGGGGGAGGCTAGAAAAGGCTGAAAAAAGGTCGGCACTCAGTTGGCATCTCGATGTGGCACTCAGTTGGTCACTATGTGGCACTCACTTTGGCACTTCATTGGCACTCGACTTGGTCACTCTGTGGCATCACTGGTCACTCTCACTTGGACTTCCTACCTGGCGAGCTCATGAACGTAGGCGGTTCTTAGATACTTCATTAGAATCATCTCTCTGAGATACTGTTCTTACGTGTGAATTGGGGGAGCCATCAAAGATGAACCATTAAGTTAAATCTGAGGTATCAAATCTGAATGTTGCGTGTGTCTTTAATATAGGTGGTTGATTGCGCTCTAGAGTAATATTAGAGAGTGAGTCAGTGCGTGTGGTGGTGTGTGTTGGTGGTCATATAATGTGTTTTGGGTTTGGGGCACGTGTGTGTGGGCTGGGGTTATAGTGTGTAGTTTTTGGGGTGTGCGTCAGGTGAAAGGCCTGGGTGGAGTCTGAGGTTGTAGCGTAGCTAGGTGATGGCTGTGTGTTTGGAGGGCTAGTTAGGTGTAGGGCTGGTTGGGTTTACGGCTACGTTGATTTTGGGAGGGTTGGCTGGGTGGAGGCCTAGGTTGTAGGTGGTTGTGCGCGTGAGGTGAACGGTCTGGGGTGGGTATGTGCTAGGTGTAGTGTGAGGCGGTGAGTGTTTGAAGCGTGGGTGGTGATGGAGCTTATGTGTAGGTGTACGGCTAGTGTTGGATTTTGTGCAAGGGGTTGAGGGTGCTTGAGTCGGTTAGATGTTGGAGGCTGGTTGTGTGGATGTATGTGTATGGTGTGTGTCTTGTGTGTGTGGTGTGTTGTGTGTTGTTGTGTGTGTGTGTGGCGTGCGCGTTGTTAGTTGTGAGCTCGGTGTGTGGTTGAAGTAGTCAAGGTGCGAGATGAGGATGCGCATCGATAGATGAATAGGGCGAGCCCCTAAACGGGTGGCCAAAACTTAGGGATGGGAAGCTTCGTTGATCCAAAGAAGACGAAGCCTTTAGGCAAATGAGAAGACCAAAAAGGTTTGGAGTCGAGATAAAAATTAGGGAGCAGACACGATTAAGCAACACTGAGAAACATACGTTGCTTACGAACCGTTTGGCGCAACCCTTCTTCGAAGGGTTGCAAAATTAGGGTTGCCGAAAAAATTAGGGTTGACCCCAAAAAATAGAAGAGGATGTGGCAAAAAATTGAAGGTTGATCGTCCAAAATTGCAACCCTCAGTGATACATCAGAAAGGCTGATATGGGCAATATCAAAGATAATATAGAGTGAGAGTTAACTCAAAAAAGGTCACAATGCGAGAAGGCAAAAGTCAAGTCAGGTTAAAAATTTGCCGAAACTTAAAACCAAAAAGTTATCAAGGGGTTAGCTTATGTAGATTTTTTCCGATTGCACAGTAGAGTTAGTTGTGGGTTGTCTTGACAACAATATCCTTCCCACTGTCAAAACTACGGCTCTTAGAAGTTTGTAATTCAAGCCCACAAGTAACATTCTATTAATGTGGAATAATGCATCATATCCAACCTGCCTTCTCTAATAAACAACATTTGAAGAAACTACCAACGAAAAGATAAGCCCCCCAGCCTCCTACATCTCTGTCTCATGTAATAGTCCATATATAACGGGCAAACACATAACGTGAAGCATTATAGGTCATTCTAGAACTACTAATCTTCAAATATGAAATAGATTACTGGTTTATAAAAGATGAATAAGGTGTAATTAAACTAGAGCTAGAAAAAAACGCTTTTGGTATCTATGTGGATTTATTAATGACCTTTATACTCAATATATAGACAACTTACTTAGATGCCCGTTATAAAAAGGCAGTTTTTTTGTGAACATATTAGAGACAAGTTAAACGATTACTATTTGTGTTGTAGCTGAGTAAACTTCAATCCGAAGTTCTATTAATTATGTAGTCGCTCACCCATTAAGGAAAAAAACGAAATTTAACAGTAACCAACAAAACCAACACTCTACCAGTAAATCAATAACTAAGATTCAACTGGAAAGATTCTAATCAAGACCTCCAGTTAGTGATGAAGAACACATTATACATTACGAAAGATGCAGTGAAAATGGAACTTTAGGACAGCCATTCACTCACAAGATAAAAACTGATTAGATTTCCAATGATGATAGAATCAGTTGGTTAGGATTTAATAAGTTTAAGCAAAATTATGTATTTACTCTATCACGTTGTGATATCTATAGTAAACTTTGTAAGAAATCACTATTGTGGTCTAGTCCTATACCTCACTTTGTTCCTCATAAGTTTCAGTAAAGTATTATGGAAATGCTTCTGAGGATTATCAGTCAGAAAATAATTGCTTGTTTATTCCTTATTTAACAGCCAAAGCTTTCCTATATTCGATTTCAATACTAGTTAGCAAAAAGTACGTTAAATTACCTTGTAATAATACTTTCATTAAGGTGCGAGGTTGGGAAGTTATTAGTGGTTTAGTGGGTAGCATTTGATTGTAGGTCTTTTCAGTTCCTCGCACCCTGAGTACTAACAATTTATATTATATTCGTATTAATAGCAAAACTCGAAATCTTGTTTATATATATAATATATATATTATTAATATATATATATTATATATATATATCTATAATATAAATATATATTATATATATACTATATATAATCTTAATTAGTTAATATTAATATATATATATATATTAATTAATTATATAATATATATATATTATATATATATATATATATATAGCTATAATTTTTTTATAAAACTTTTATTATTTAAATATAAGGTAGTGATAATCTATATGTGCGAGTTGTGAGTACCACTCTCACGAGCACTTTAGAACGTAACCACTAAATGCAACAACACCTCTGTTCGCGCCGCATCCACACTCCGTATGCCACGCCGGATAGTGTGGAAATTAGGTGCACCAGCATCCTCTGACTATCGAGTGTCTGACTAGTGTTGTTAATTGCGCGCACGTCAATAGCTCTAGCTATACGATGATAATACATAGTCTCTTTTATGCTTCTGCGTGTTCCACAGTCACTTAATAGATACGAATCTAGAATAGTAGTATAGCGAATAAATATATAAAAGTAACTAGTTTTAGATTATGTAGTATATGGTCACATTGTTAGTAAAAGGTTGATAATAATAATTCAGTTAGTTAAAGCGGATAGTGTAGTTAGTGACTGTAGATGTGGTCTGGAAATCTAGACCGTGCTTGGGAGACTGATATATATAGTAAAGAATGATGGCATTGGTAGTTTAGTAACAGGAATGTATTTGAGATGAATGAAGAATGTGATATCTTGGGCAGGGCGTAATATAATATGCTAATACTTAGTAAGATAAGTGAATGCGGGGTTTTGTTAGGGGGTAGGTATGGTTGTGCCCCACCTGGGCTAATAGGGGATGAACCTAACTAATCTATGAGACTTAGATATGAGTATAGTATACCTCCTGCGGAGCGCAGGAGCATCGCTGGCATATGTCCTCTTTCACTAAGTGCCGCGTTATGGATCGTGTATCTGAAGCATTTGAAGACGATGTCTGCTGAATCTAATGGGCGTGAATAGTTTTGATTTTGATATCGCGGCGATGCGGCGAGTAGTGCGTGAAATGTGTGCTTTTGATATATTTATTTCAGACTTGTTGTATATATTTATACTTATTACTATCTGTATCGTGTTATTATACAATTATTAATATATATATATAGTATGATATTAATAATATTATAATATAATTAATATATATTATATTGGTTTATAATAATAATTATGATAATATATAATATAGTTATATATATAATATAGTCAAATACATCCGCATCCCACATATGTACGCTCATCGCGGATATTTAAGTAATATCAAACATATTCCGGTCATGTAACCGTAATACCGCTGGATATGAAAAAGTATATTGACATTTTCTGACATCACTTAATATATATGTATAGGATTATTATAGTAGTATAATTCTATATATATAAGTATTAATATATATATTATACCGGTATATAGTATAATTTATTATATTATATATATATATTAATATATAATTATATAATCTATTATATATATTAAATATTATATATATTATATATAATATTATTATTGATAAATATATTTATTATATATATATATTCATATATATATATCTATTATAATATTTAAAATAACTATATATATATATATACTATATTATCTCTATAATATATGAAAATTCGCTTCTGTAATGAAAAGTTTGTATTACATACATCATAAACATAATTATACGGAATCCAAAACTTGTTCTAAATAAAGTAATAGTTATATTCATAGAATCAAACATGAAATTTCGGTAGAAAAATATAATTAAATCCAAAGTCTGACAAAAAGGATATTTAATATACTGTTGGGAAGGAATAATCCCCCCCGTCATTACCATCACTACCTCTACAAAAAGGATGACTTGAAGCTAAAGAACTTCAAAGTCCATAGAATTTTTATATCAAGACGTTTTGAGGTTTACTCCTCGAAGTTTCTATATGAAAACACTCTTGGTTAATTGGACACGGTTGAAAATTCTTATTCTAAAGATGAACCATTTTAATAGGAATGGGTAAAGTGAGATAATATTAATAAGGATAACCCGTATATCTGTTTCCGATCATGTCTATTATCTTATGTGTATCACGATATTGATAACTATATACAATGAAGACGAATTGTTTACACATTAGTAATTTATGTGTGTGTTAGTGTTGTGTTATGTGTGTGTGTGTTTAGTTGTGTGTGTGGTTGGTGTGTGTGTGTGTTGAGTGTGATATTATAGAAACGCGTAGAGAATTCCATGATGCATGTAGCTGGTTTAAAAGTACGTGTGTAATTTAGGTAACGCGCGAGGATTCCATTAGTTTAACATGTTCTATCTGTTTTACATAGTGTTATGATTATGAAACCGCAAGATAGACTGCTAATGTGCTATTACTGTTTAATTACGTGTGTAATTATATTGAAAATAGCGCTAGATAGAGAATTCATGTGTATCTGTTTTTACGTTTGGTGATTATGAATCGTAGCGCGGTTCATGTAATTCTTACGTGTGTGAATGTTAAGACTTATAGGGAAGATACTTACAATGTGTATTTATACTTGTTGCATAAATTAAGAATGTTAAAGTAGATTTAAGTGTGTACGTATTTTATAAACGATGTATTTATTTAATAGGATCTGAGAGAGAGATTCCCATATAAAACGTTAACATTGTGAATTCATTGCACGAAATAGATTTGTGTACGCATACATATAGTGCTGAATAACTTAATGTATTATACAGAAAGAGCGTTTCACTACTAGAATATATATTGATATTGCCACTTACAGTGTGTGATTAAAGAGTTACAATGAATGGGCTATGTTTACAATTAACTGATACGTAATAGTAGAATAGTGAGAAAGATTTCATATCTACGGTTTTTACGATGTATGTGATTAATAAAATTATAATACGTCACAGTAAGATTCATCGTATTCACGTACATGTAGGTTAATTTAAGAATCGCGATGGTAGAATCTTGTGTATGTTTTAACATTAATAGGCCCTGAACAATATAAGTTATATAGTTTGCTGCTTAAAAATCATAAATAACAATTCATTAAATTCCAAAAAAAAATTTCAAACTCAAAAATTAAAACTCCATATTGATTGATATAAATATTCCATGCTATTACCAACTTTGTAAAATTACTTAAGCCCACCTTCGTACAATCCTCGTCAGCGTAGAAAGAAACACTGGATTCCAATTAATTAATATTCGCAGGTAATATATAATATTTTTTACAAGTATCGTAGACACATTCTCAATTTATCTTTAGTAATCTATCTTGTTAATGGTGCCATATAATAGATATTCTTCCTTTCCAGTCTTCTTACGATCTTCTTACCAGTCTTATTCTCTCGGTATCATTTTTTCTGTCTTCCTGAAGATCTTCCCCTATCTTTGATTATTTCTTACGGCATCATTTTCCCCTATATGTCCTTCTTATCTAGAATGTAACATTCCACCACTCTCTTTCTTTTATATATATATATACTATATAATACTATATATATTAATATATCTATATTATAATATATATATATTATATATATATATATCATATATATATTATAATATATATATATATATACTATATATTATATATATTATATATATTAATTAATATATATAATAATATATATTATATTATTATATATATATAATATTATATAATATATTATAATTATATAATAATATTATATATATATATAATATATTTATATAATTAATAATATTATATATATTAATATTATATATATTATATAATATTATTATTAATATATTATATATATTTAATATTATATTTATATATTTATATATATATAATATTTATAGTATAACTATATATAATATATTATATTTATATCTTATTATATGAGGGATGTAGATAATGAGTAATGAGCCTGTGGCTCCATCGTATTTTATAAAAAGATAGGTATAGTACCCAAACACATATATGTAGAATATTTATATTATATATATAAATATTCTTAATATTATACTAGTCAGGGGCTCAGGCTCGTGCCTGTGATTGCAATGGTTTGCGTCAATACTATATCTATACCATTTTATTACAACTAGACAGCTAAGGAGGTGATGCAACTATTTTATATTTATATTTTTTATTCTTTTAATTTTTTTTTAATGAAGAGAATTAAATATTAAATAGTAAAATTAAATTAGCTATCTATTATATATAATAAATAATAATGGTAACAGCATTTATTTAATGTAAAAAAATAGCCGTTCATTTGAATAGCGTTATATTTATTTACAATATGTCAATAACACAATATGATTGTTGCAAGGACATACTTATTACAACATAATGAGTTCTATTTATAATAATTTTGAAGACGAGGGAAGAGAAGAGAGAAAGAGAAGTGCCTTCGTAATAATGAATACGCACACAGTAGAGAGGAGGAGAGAAGAGAGTGGTTGGGTGTGTAAAAGAAGGGGTTTGAAAGGACATCAAGCTTTTTATATACACGTGTACAACAGGTGGTGTGGTGATCTTTGGAATGTGAGTTGAGAGAGAAAACAGTACCGCTTGGGTGAATTTTTATTGTCTTAATGTTGTGAAGTACTCCAGCTCGCATACATAATAAACGTGTTGTAAGAGTTTCAATATATGTACTACTCAGGTGAACGGTAAATCAAATTCTAAATTAGTTCGTTTCTATCGAATGTACAGGGCTACATCCGTGGCCATGATGCAGGAAAGACCGGAAGTGTATTGTTGATGATAAGGTTTGCTGATAATCGGGAAGTGTAGCTTTGACTAGGCGTTTACGATTTAGAACTCGTGATGGACTTACGTTTGATTGATCTGTCAAGGGAAACAAGCTCTTTGGAGGCGCTTGAGTACTATATAAGGAAATCTTTGAATATGAAGGGTCGATAGATATAGATAAATATATATTTTGATATTAAATAATAGCATTTAATTAATCACTCCTTGTGTGAGATGTTAGTTTTTTTTTACTATTGATCTGAACAGTATGGTTTATAGAGGTCTAAGTCCTCATAGTATCTAATAGTTTTAATATGTTTTTTAATACGATATGGACAAAATACTTTAGTGAACTTTGAAGAGTTTCTAGTTGATTATTGAGAGTATATAACAATGATAAGAGAGTTGAGATGATTGAGTAAGATCTGTATTGAGTTGTATGGTTGATATAAAATTTGTAATGAAGATAAATGGGTTAAACTCGAAGGGATATAATAGATACCATCTCTTAACTTAAAATGAAAAGGTAAGTGCTTATTGATTATGAGTATACTATTATGGATCATTTGTAGAAGAGACTGGTAATGTATATTCTGTTTTTTGCAGTTTAGATTCGCGTTTAACTAATATAGTGTGCGTTGTGTTTGAGTAGCACCGACGGTCTGGGTAAGTATAACCGTAAAGAAAAAGGTGGCTTGAGTTAGTAATAATATACGGAATGTATCCTATAAGAGAGAATATATATATGAGTTTGGCATGAAGGACGAGATAAAGTGCATAATATATAGAAGTGAAATGGTGGGGTATTTATGATGTATGTAGGGGTTTAGTAGTATTGTGGCCTAACCTTGAGGTCAAGGTAATGATACTTAATTATTGTGAATATCGATGATTACCATAGTGAAGATCCTCGGATCCTTTGAAGCTCTAAGAGTGGATCTTCTTGACTGACGACGTATTATGTCATACTAATTATGGTACATAATATACTATATAGAGTAGGGACTGAGGTAGTTCTTCTTTTGTAATTATTTATTGTTGTACTATATACTTACTTAACTAGCTTTTCTTTTCTTATGATGCCATGTATCGATATATATATATAGTATATATATATATTTATAAACCTTACGTATATATATATTATACTAATTTGCGGGAGAAAAGAGTCAATAAAAATGAAATAAGATATATATATAATATTATATATATATATATATTATTATTACTCGAAGTTTGTAGCTTTGAAGTTAGTCAAATATATTATTCATTAAATAGAAAAAAATCTACCGTGAGATATTTAAACACATTTATGAACATCTTTTTGTTTTTCGCTACCAATTTTTTTTACGAGATTAACAAAGCATCAAAAAACTTTTAAAAGGTTTTAATATATTTTTTATATCAGTTTTTTTATTTTTAATTATTTATTCTTTTATTTCAACTACTTTATTATTTTCCTGTTTCATATATATTATATTATATTATTAATATATATATTTATTA
The DNA here is from genome assembly GCA_015478945.1 of Trachelipus rathkii. Lineage (NCBI taxonomy): Eukaryota > Metazoa > Arthropoda > Malacostraca > Isopoda > Trachelipodidae > Trachelipus > Trachelipus rathkii. The sequence continues at coordinate 47,079 of JABUQX010018288.1, forward strand.
TATTATCTATAAGGAGGCGTAGGCAGGCGGGCTTGACTATAGGGGCTCTGCTAAGTGACACCTCACTATCTACGATAATTATTATACGCTTATAGAGAGGAATTTTTTTAGACGAAAATATACTACTAAAATATTAATATTATTATATAAATTATATATAATATTAATTATATATATATATATATATATATTAATATAAAATATATATATAATATAATAATACTTATATTAAATATAATAATAGAGAAGAGAGTGATGCAGATTAAGAGAGAGAGAGAGAGAGATGTAGAAAGAGAGGAAGAGAGAGAGAGAAGAGAGGAGAAGAAGATGATAGAGAGAGATGATGAAGATGAGAAGACAAGAAGAGAGAGAGAGAGAGAGAGAGAGAAGAGAGAGATTAACTATATATATATTTATATAGGATATATAACCTACTTTAATTATACTAGAAAGCTCAAAAGAGAGTCTATAAAAAAAAATTTTGATAATTACTCGGATGGTTAATATATAATAGCTATCTGAGAATTAATTTCATTTGAGGCATTTTTTACAAAGGATAATTTCTCTAATTTTATTTACCCAACATAAAAAAGATTATGTATTAATAAAGTTTAATCTATAGAACGGTAATGTCTATAGTTATATTTATAATTATATCATTATACAATCTTACTCGCGGCGTCTAGTATAAGTATCTGTTAATATAACGGTCAACTAATATAGCTTCGCGCATTCTAGTTAGCACTAGCATTTGGAGCTAGCGCGCTTTCTCAGTGCAGAGTACGTGATAACTGACCACTGCTATAACTAACGCACAATAGCTCTGCAATGCATTTTAGTCTATATGGTTTTATAGTCTTTTAGTTTTTTATTTTAAATACCTCAATAATATTAATCTAATACAGTAAAAGAATATTATCATTATTATAATCGTGACTACTAGTATTTCAAAGAAATATAAACTATATATGAGTAAAAATAGAGAATAAATAATCGTACATTGTAATAGGAACGCAAAATCATTTACCAATAGAAAGTGTGACAAAACTAAATCGAGTATAAGTTTTTTGTGGACAAGCATATAAATTTTATTAATAAAAATAGAAGGTACTACAAATGCTGACTTGTGGGCCATCATGTGACGTTATCATGTCATATTGATGCATATCTAATAAAACGAGGTGACGAAAAGTGCAATTGGTGTGATTATTTTTTAAGATTACATATAGAATTGATTTCGAGCATTTGAGAGGGTGACTATGATTCATAGCGTTTGAAGTGATATAGCTATAGTTAATCCTTCTAAATACTCTCCTCAGTAAAAACAATCAGTTAATTATTAAATATTTTTACATATACGTAAGTTACCTGTATGAAAATACAATTGATAATGAAATATTGTACATAAATCTTATTTAATACAAGCTTTATTACATATATTATATAATGAAGGATAAATAGTGGGATTAGAAGTATATTTATATAAAACATAATTTTTTCAGTATTATAAACTGATGAATACAGCTGTGAGATTATATTATCCCTAAAAATCAAGAATACATGATTTATATTAATAATATTTTGGTATAGCTAAATAATAATGTTATCTAGCGATATATACTACTAAGATAATTTACGTTAAATATATGAATTATTTAATATAATATGAATGATGCAGAGCCCAGGTAGAAAACTACTAAACCTTCGTGTTATCCCGAGCGAGAATTTTACAATGCTACCTCTGCAGTGAATAAATATTTTAAATCGCGTGAAATTAATATATATATATAATATAATTACTATAATACATCATATTAGTGTATAGATATATTTAATATATTATCTATTATATATATATATATATATATAGGATATGAATTATATATATAATATTTATGATATATATTATATTATAGTATATAATTATAATTAAATATTATAATATATATATATATATTTAATTATTATATAATTAATCTATATATGATCTTTTATATATATAGTATATATATATATATTATAATATAATAATAACTTGTGAATTTATTTTATTATTATACTATCAAAGATAATATATTAATTTATTATCTGGAGAATTAAATCTCTTACTTAATCCTTCTCCATTGAATTTTTTCATCCTCGTTCGTCGCTAGCAATTCTCCTTCAACTTATTACTTCAAAGATTGGAGGGTCTCTCAGACATCTTTGACCAAAAAAATTATGAATTTCCTCTTCAAAAGATGCAAAAATTTGTTAGAATTCTTATTGACGCCATCTATGTGAATAGAAAACTCCAATGCAATATTGCTATACGTATATTCCACATTTTATAATATATATATAGTATGATGTTTATATATCGTCCTCTTTTCTATTTCACATACCATCGTCATGTTTTCACTGCTCATGCATGCATTACTCTATATGAAGAGTCCTAATCTCACGTTCGTTTCACATTCTTTCTTTCGAGTCTATCTTACTCTTAGGTCCTTCATCCCAGACTCTTTGGCTAGAGCCATATTATCTTTTATGGCAAAGCCTGACCCATTCAACAGGCTGCCGTTTTGCATCCAGATGTACCTAATCACATACTATTTCAGTCTTTATCACCCACATTCCACATTATTCAGTAATCAATACTTACTTATCACATCTATCAGTTATTCTACTGTAGTTACTTATTTATTATTAGTATATATTTATATATATATATATATATCGTTATATATCCTTATTTATATACTGTCTTACTTATCCGCTTGACTTTCCTATCATTATATTGTGCTATCTAGGCGTCATCATTTTCTCTCACCTTGTTTCTACTCTCCTCTACCTTACCTATACGTAGTAGTTATCACGTTATCAGTAACTATCAATACAGCGCGGACGTGACCTGGATTTCATATAAGTATTCCTTGGAGAGTTTCTGACAAGAGCGAGGTGATGTGCTCCTGCCTACGCTGCGGCATAGACAGAGCCATCCGCCGCTGTGTGAGAACAAAAAATGATAGCATTATCCATAGTCGAAAGGCCAACTATGTCGAAATGTGTACAGTCTGAAAGGGTAACATTTCCGTATGAGGAGTAAATATTAGAAGGATGTTTGCTCCCTTTTTTTTCTGATAAAAATCATCTAAGCGGAAATGAGCATAGCTGTCAATTTTCTGTTGAAGGGGAGAGAAGAAGAATGAAACTAATAAATGAAAGGTTAGTCGCACATGGCGCTCTCCTCAATCTTGACTAACGAGGAGATATGAATGATAGTGTCTGCTGGAATAATGGATGTTAATGATATGGGTGAATAGTCCACCAGAACTGTTAAATCGTTCCAAACTTTCTTTCTTTCCTCCAATCCTTAATTTGAAGCAATCTAAACATGAAAAAACCACAAAAATGCTAAAAATTATAAAAAGTACATAAACACCATACCGACTACTGCCATTTTCGTTTAGGCGCTGAAGCTTCTCACCTTATATAGTATACTATATAGTATATATATAGTTATATATATATATATATATATATATAATTATATATATATATATATATATATATAGTATATATATATATATATATATATATATACTATTTATATTGATACTATATATATATATAGAGAGAGAGAGAGAGAGAGGAGAGAGAGAAGAGAGAGAGAGAGAGAGAAGAGAGAGAGAGAGAGAGAGAGATGCGGCGCTGTTCATTTTGTAAATGTTTATCATTTTATTATCTAATAAAAAGTTTCATGATAAAAAGAATAACGACAATTTCTCCTCCCCTCCCCGAAAAAAAATAATTTCATGGAATGAAAATGAGAATCAGCCATCCATATAGCAAAAAACTCTTCAACCCATTTTTCCAAATTATGGAATAAAATTTAAATTCTATTTCAGCAGGAAAAGGTTTACCCCTCATTTCCAAATACTTGACAAAAAAACAAATCAGCTTGGTACCAAAATAGATAGACTAAAATTTCCATTCAAATCATGATGAACTTGTATCAACGGGCAGATTCGCCCCACCTATTCTATCATATCTTATAAAGATGAAATAAATTGACTGAATTTAGGAGAAATGATGAATACAATGTTAAATATTCAATACTAGAAAGAAAAAGCAAAAGAAATCCATGAAAAACAAAAAAAAAATTCTGAATAAGATGAGTCTTTTTAAGATTGCAATCTGTCTCTTTTACTGTCCTTCTCTTTTTCTGCGAGAGTATATATATTATATATATATATATCTTATATATATTATATATATTATATATATATATATATAATATATATATATATATATATTATATATATAATTATACTATATAAGTATTATATATATATCTTATATTTTCTATTTAGTAAATTACCGATTCTAATTAAATCGATATAGTTAAATTAGATTTCCTATAAAGATGTTCTTTTTAATTCTGAATTTTATAGAAGCTATTCCAAATTGACTTTTCCCTCCATTAATCTTTTTCTTTTCCCCACAAACAAATAATTTCTTTTTTCAATACAGAACATTTAATAAAAAAAAAAAAAAAACGCAAATTCAATATTAAAAATCTAACTAATAATTTCCAGTATAAAACTTAACTTAATTTTAATTCACATGCTCCGTTTCTCTTATCTTTAAATTTCCAAAATCCACGTGTTCAATTCACACCAAGCCATTTTTGAAAACTACTTTTGATTAAATTAAAAATCTAAAAATACTGCTGCAAATGCTTAAGCAATTTTAATTATAATGATGCTAACCCAAAAGTTTTTTTACCAAATACAAAAAAAAAAAATTTAACTGCTGTACTGTTCCCTCAAGATTTCGTTCAACTTTCAAAAGCCATCGCGATTCCACGTTTTTTTTCGAGCAGTCGTTATCGGAAGATTTTGATGCGTGGTTTGCTTTGGAAAAACGGGGAATTAATTTTTTAAAGAGAGAGTGATTAAATGCAGTGAAATAATTTTAAGAATCTACCGTGATTTTTTTTGGTGCCAGTGTTATAAATATTTGTCGCGTACCGTACTTACGGTTCAAATCGAATTTAATTTTGGTAAGCATTTCTAAGTTTTTTTTCTTATTTTGCCTGAGTAAGATTAACCAGTGCACGTGTTTCTTAGACCTAACAAACGCTAGAGAAAAGCCTGAATAATAATAAATAATTTTTGAAAATCTTTTTAATAAGTAATTATGATAATAATAATAATTATATAAATAATTATACTAATAAATAAAAAAAAAAAAAAAAAAAAAATTAATTATAAAATTCAATTTTTTTATATAATAATAATAATAATAATAATAATAACAATAATAATAATAATAATAATAAAATATTTTTTTGAAAATCCCCTTGCTGATAAGTATTATGATAATCTTAATAATAATTATATATATAATGTGTAATAATAAAAAAAAAAAAAAATTAATATTCTAAAATTCATTTTTTATGAATAATAATAAAAATAATTATATATATATATATATAGTATTATAATATTTTATATTATCTGTATTATATATATATATATATATATATATCTATATATATATATATATATAATTTATAAAAATATTAATATAAAAAAAAATCATAATAGATAATTTAATAATAATTATCGTATTAAATATAAAATACCTATTCTAATAATAAAAAAAAAAAAAAAATAATTATACTAATTTAATTTTTTTTATAATGAATAATAAAATAATAAATAATTTTTTAGAATCATTTTTAATAAATAATTCTTATAATAGAATAATAATAGATTTTTTTAATAATTCTAATAATGAATAGTATTATATTAGTATATATAATTATATAAAATATTAATTAAAATAACATAAATATGATTCTTAATAATAATAATAATTATTATAAATGATTATGTAAAATAAATAAAAAAAAAAATTAAATAATTAAATCAATTCATATTTTTTTTTGTGAGCCTAGAGAGGGTATGTGTCTGAT
>JABUQX010018289.1:0-30000 GCA_015478945.1 Trachelipus rathkii
ACGTAATTGGAGTTTACAAAATCTTGGAAAAGTTGTTCCACGAATAAATCTGGGGGATGTTCTGCCCACAATTAAATGATGTTTTTCTATTTCCTACCCCACGGAAAAAATTATGGTGAGGTTCTATCCGACGAATAAATACAATCCACGAATAAAAACAGATTCACGTTTAAAAGAGAAGAGTGTTAGTGATAAATCTGAGATCATTTGAGATATATAATTCTATTGGTGAAACTTATCAATGAATCACTTCTAGGGCTCTAAGAAGTTATATTAATTAATTATGTTTAAACTAGAACGTTTGAAACCTTAAATTTGGAAGAAAAAGAGTTTTAGTTCTTCTTTCTTATATTTAGTCCTAATTATAGTTATGTAAGTATTTTATTTACTTACCCTTGCCGAATCCTGGGGCAGACAAAAAGGAGTTTTGATGAGGAGTTCTTGAAGTTAGAACTTCGATAAATTGCACCATATAGTGCTGCAAAATAGAACGATTTAATGCCAAGGATTATATGAATTTTATTCATATAAATCACTATGTCATTATAGTTTTAGGATATTATATATGGGATACTTTCTCCACAAACCTGTTAGGTTCAGAAAAGTAGCTTGGTCGCATCCGTCATTGTGATTAGGGCGACTCAACATCTTTTCTAACTCAAAAGATTTATTTATTATATCAAATACTAAAACGAAAAGATATTAGTAATGACTAATCTTTAATTCTAATAGAGGTATTAAGACACATATAAATAGTCATATCTTTTATGTAAGATATCCACCAGTCGGGATGGGATATTAAAGAAACTCTATTGAAATAGTAAATACATGAATAAAATAAGGATCTACCATGCAAGAGGGATGATCTGCTATATATATATATATATAATATATTATTATATTATATAATATATATATATATATAATATATCTATTTATATTTATTATAATATAATATATATATATAATATATATTATATAATATATATATATAAGTAATATGAATCATTTTTAATTTAGACTAATATATATATATATATTCATACATATATATATATATATAAATATATATAATTATATAAGAGAATATTATATGTATAAATATCTATCTTATTATATATATATATATATATATATAATATATATATTATATATATATATATTATATTATTATATTATATATTATATTATATATATATATATATTAGATATATATATATTATAAAATTTAATTTTATAATTTTATTAATAATAATAAAAATTAAAAAAAATATTTATATATATATAGTTATATTACTTACGTCTTACGTCTTCAATCAGGACGGCGCTATACGGCCTGTTCAGCGTGAGAAGCAGATCATAATTTTCAGCTTACTGTGTCAATAAGTCTAGACCATCTCCGACAAGCTGACGGATGTCGGACTAGTGCTTTCTTCATCTGGGGGCTCTCTCCAGCAATTTCATATCTCTATTCCTATGGTTAAATGTGGCATACGTGCACCTCGCCTCCACACTGACACGTTTGCCTCTCGAGCACTAACACATGCGTGCATATCATTTCGCATTTAATTTGCGCCCACTCTATCTTTTGTAGGTGGGTCGTATTCATCCTGGGTTAATTAACATGTGAACGAGACAATTCTTCCATAGTCCTCGTTTCTCATCGTCTGCTCTCACTGTGTATTTTATTCCACATATATTTACTCAACATACATTTATTTTTCAGGCAGATTCGGATTTCTTGTCTCCCTTGTTGTAATTGGTTTCTTGTTTTCTGGAGTCATAAGTTCAAGTGGAGTGTGAGCGTACTGTAATTATAAATTATATGCTTTTTCACTTTAATATACATCACACTGTATCGGGGATCTAGTTGTAATGAATGGATATTAGATCTCAATTGGGTTCTTCACTTAATTTTTTCATTTCTTTGGGCCTGCACATCTATCTGAACACATTCCTGTTGTATACGTCACCACTCGGAGACGCTCAGGTAACAACAACTATGATCCACATCTCATAATCCTCTTTTATCATCATTGTCGACTCTCACTTTTCCACCTCATGTTCCACTCAACCACTTCTCATATAGAGATATACATATCGCTACCGCTAATATAATGCATTTTCTGAGGGAGAACTTTACGATATCTCAGACACTCTCTCTTGACACGTTCAATGAAATCGTCCCGCGTAATCATTGAAATAAATGTCAGACAAAATATAGCTCAGACTCGTGACAAATTTTGCGCATCTTTAACCTTTCTGATGTTTTTAGGATCAGAAGTCGGGTTACTCAGGCAGGCAGAAGTAGGGAGAAAGGCAAATCTCGAGCATATGTCTCAATCGTTCTGAGATCCCAAGGCTCATCAAATCACATTCTGATTTTAGCATGACAGTTGCTACTCATTTTCATAACACATATCACAAGAATGCTATATCAAAAACTGCTTCCTCTCTTTTTTTACTTCTTTCAGTCCTTTCCTCCACTCCGTACACCCTGCCCGGCGGACATCCTCAAGGTCTGTCTCTGGTACTGAGAACAATGGAGAGACTAATTGACTTTTATATACCATAGGGCTTAACAGAGAAATAGGAGATCTTGAATATAGATTCATAATATCTCTTCTCGACAACAGCGTATAGAGAACAACAGAGTCGCGAAGATGTGACCTGCTATTTCTGGACCATATTATGTCTAGCTCCCAACTGTACATCTATCACTCCTCTAAATCTATTCTAAAAATTCCTTTTCGTACACAGCTTGTTTTTGCATATAAGACTGGTACATGAAGCTATTCACTTACTTAATTTTTATACATCGCACTATCAGTGCACAGGATGCTTCTTTATATTCCGCATATAAATGGGCGAACCACATAATTCTAAATTCAGATCACTACGCGGTGTAGATATATAGATAATATGCCAACTAATCATTGTATAAGATCTGTCTCTTTCTTCTTCTAATGCTCTCATGTTCTTCCGTCAATCTCGCTAGTACCGCAAAATTCATCTCTTCGCCAGGCTGGGTTTGCTTTTCTCAATTTTTGCATATAATATATATATTATAGATATATTTCATATATATATTAATATAGTATATATATATGATTATATGTAAGTGTGTATATATATATATAAATATATAATAGTATATTATATATATATATATACTATTATAATATTAATATATCTATTTTTCTATTAATTAACATATATACATTTGATATATTTCTTAAAATATTTATAATACATAATTTATTATATATATATATATATATATATTATATATATAATATATATATATATAATTTATATATATATATATATATATATATTATATATAATTTAAATTGATGCAAAAAATAATATTTAACTTTATTCTACTTTTTATATTTTTTGCTTATTTGTTAGTCTATACTCTATGCTTTTGTAGGATTTTAGTTTATTACGTATTTGAAATATATGAAATTTTAATTCAGGCTACTAATAAACTCACACACCACACAACACATATAACAAATAACATATATTTTAATGATGAGTCTTTTTGTTTATATATATACAGTTAGTTAATATAATATTATATAATATATAAGTATATTTTTAAATTTCGAACTCGGGACTGTTTTGTTATACATAATTAGATAGTACAAATAAATAATTTATTATTATACAAGTTAGCCTAAAATAAGTTTAAAATTTGCTCAACTCAGTTAAATATAATATTGATAATACATATGCATATAACATGTAATATTGCAATAAATATTTATCATATGTTCTACAATTATTCTAGTCCTAGCAATTCTTTTAAAAGGAAAAGACACAAATGTTTAAAAAGATTTCTAAATTAGAATAGTCAGCACGAAAGATGATAATAATATAAATGATATAGATATTATAGATATAAGAAAAATAGCTAATTAAAGGAGATAATATCTATATACTCTTGTTCGCTAGTTATGTCTAGATCAATCATAAGTTTTCGTGTCTCATTAATAGCACATGTATGTAACCATATAACTCTATAATTCTGTATGATCATTAAAAGTGAATGACTCATTATTGGCTACATTCTAATCTGGTTGCTCTTGAAAAATAATAAATAATAATTAGCATAATAATATTAATAATATATAAATAATTAATTATATAAATAATAAATATAAAATTAATAATAATAAATAATAATAATATATAATCAATATACATATAAAATAATAATAATAATAATTAATAATAATACTTACATAATAATACTTTGGTAAATATAAATAATATAATAATTATAATAATAATTAATATATAAATAATAATAATAATTAATAATAATTAATATAATAATAATAATAATTATAATTAATAATTAATAATATCATATAATAATAATAAAATTAATAATCAATATAATATAATAAATATATAATACATAACAATAATAATAAATAATTGGGCTATATATTAAATGTAATTAAATAATACAATATAAATAATAATAATTAAATAATAATATAATAATAATAATGAATATATAATAATAATAATATAATAGAATAATAAATACATAAATTAACGAATAATAAATAATAATATAAAATTATAAATAATTAATAATGAATATATAATTCATAATATATAATATAGGAAATAATAAGTAATAAATAATTAATAAGTAATTAATAATAATTAATAATAATAATAATTAGTAATTAATAATAATAAATAATTATATATAATAATTATTATAAAATTTTAATAATTAATTAAATATAATAATGAAATTATTAATAATAATAATAATATAATATAATAATATGGTAAATAAATAATTTGAAAATTAATAAATAATAATAATTATATATCAATTATAATTGAATAATAATACATTATTAATTAAATATTTTATCATAGATAATATATGGACAATATAAGTGAATAAATAGATAATAAATAATAAAAAAATATATAATTATATAATAAATAATAATAATAATTAATATAATTTAATAATAAATTAATAATAATAAATTACATAATAATTAAATAACTAATAAAATAATAAAACTTGTGCAAATAATTAAATTATATAATAATATATAATAGTAATTAATAATAATAATAATAAATATAATATTAATAATTAATATTAAATATATAATAATAATAATTATTAATAATATAATTATAATAATATTAATAATATATTATTTATATGTATATAATATAATAATTATAATTAATAATAATAATAAATTAATAATTATAATAAAATAATATAATAAAATAATTATAATAATAATCAAATCAGCAAATATAATATCATATATAATAATAATATATAATAAATATAGAATAATAATATAATATATTATAATAATTAATAAATAATAATAATAATAATTAAATATAGTGTTTATTAATATATTATGTATTATGTTTATATATTTAATTACTTATTTAATTATTATTTGAATTATTGAATTAGGATTTTTGTATTATTATGCATTATTTATTATTTTATTATTGATGCTATTATTATATATTGATGTTATTGGGGTGTGTGTTTTATAGTTGATATTATCTATTATCCTAGTTTTATTTAGCGTGTAGGTTTTTAATGATTTAATTAAGACTATTCATAAAAAAAATCACTCATATTTTTATTTAATTTAAGAGGACTTAATTCAATATATATTACTATGATATTATATTATTATATTATATTATTTTAAATTATTATTGTATTATTAATTAATTTATTACTTATTATTATTATATAGTCTTATTTAATTATTATTATTATGTATTATCATTAATTATATAATTACATCTCACTCTCATCTCACTCTCACTCGCACTCTCTCTTTCTTATTATTTATTTATTATTATATATTATTTATTTATATTAATTATTATTATTTTTATTAATTTTATTATTATTATTATTATTCTTTAAACCTTTTAATATGAATTTGATTTTTCTTCTTAAGTTCTTTATTTTTATTGTTTATTTCCAAAAAAACTTTCACCCCTTGGGAGTTTTTAAAAAAAAAAAAAATTGTAACATCATCCTTGTCTCGATCTCTTTAGAGTTGCATGTGTAGTAGGGTGCTACATCTGTGATAGTCATTAGACTTGGTGGTATTATGAGGGTATATATGGAGGTGGATGGCGCCCATCTTCTCGGATTGAATAATATATATATTATATGAGTATCAGATTGATCATCCATCTCTACGTTAGATATATTGTTATTTATTGTGATTAGATAACTTATAGTTGATTCATTATATTCATATGTTATACATATTCTAGAATGTTTAAATTACTATTCGATAGTATATATATATTAAGAGTTATTTATGAAAGTGTTGCATTGAGTATATCTTGGAAATCATTACTTAATACTATTATCTTATATATGTGTGTTGTTAATGACTTTATTCCATTAACACGGCTATTTTAGTTTTTGTTATATGTATTTATATATCTTATATATAGTTTACTATATTATTATATGTCAATATATATGATTTTCGGTTTTATATATATATTCTCTTACTATATATATATATATAATAATAAATGATATTTAGATAATAAATAAATAATTATGGTTTAGATATTGTAAAATTTATTATATTTTATATAATATTATATATATTTATATTTATAATATAATTATTTATTATACTTTATTATTATATATTATTATATTATATTTAATTATATATATTATTATATATAATTAATTAATTATATTAATTTATATTTTATTATATATAATTATTATAATAATATTATATTTTAATATATTATTTAATATTTTTTTTTATATAAGTATATTTATTTTTATTATTATAATTAAATATTAATATTATAATATTTATATTAGTTTATTATTCCTTATTATTTTATTATATAACCTAATCAAATCACTTTTATTACTTGTATCAATATATAATATATATCTATATCCTTTCTATTATATATAATATTTCCTATTCTCATTTACTTATTTTTAAAAGTTATATTAATTATTTGTTATTATTCCTTAGTATTTTCTATAATAGTTCTCTTCAAGTCTTTACGCACTGTATGAATATTATATGATAAGATACCTTCCAGCTATATACTATTAATATATATATATATATTTACGGAGGAGGAAACGTAGTCTTTCATAGCACACTTCGGCTCGCTCGAACACTAAGTGGTTCTAGAGGGCATTGTAACTAGAAAATGGTGGTTGTGCTATAGCCTTATGTACTACAATCCTGAAAATAAAATTATCAATTCTGCAATTGGATTCAAACACGTACTAAACTCTACAATGATTTACCGCAAGAAATTAAAAAAATAATTTAAATTATATAGATGGAGAGGTAGGCAGCTTTTTAAAACAGGTAAGAAAGATTTAACTTGTTAAAAGCATGTGATAATATTTACAAAAGCTTGTTGTTGTATGACAACTGTCGTGATGCCCTCAGCTGCACGTAATCGGGCAGTGATGGAAGTTGGAATAAAGATTGCCAACACATTCAAAACGGCAAATAACTCATTTCCCGGTATATAAGAACGATATTTAGCCATTCCAAGCTCAGCGAGCGAGTTTCTCGGCCATACGGGGGACAGACGGGGGGGATTTCGTCTCCCGGATCTGATCCACTCTCCGTCGCTCGAGAACAAGCTGTTCGATCGCTTTACACCTAGTATTAAGGTACTAAAGATAAAACAATGACATTTGTTTTTTTTCCTGGCAAACGTATATCTGATAATATATGCGACATTTTGGGCGCAATCACTTCTCTCTCTCGAAGGGCTGCGGAGCCTATTCAGAGCGCTGCTTTCAAAGTCATTCATCAAGGCCTGCACCTTTTTTACTCGATTATTTTCCAATATGGGGGTCATTAAACTAATATTTAGAATTCTTCAAAATACTTCTACAGATGTATTTTATTTTCTTTTAATTTCTGCGGGGGAACGCATAATTGTTCTACCTGATTCAACTAATCCGGAAAAAATATGGTAAGTATCCTAATAATTTTCTCCTCAGTTGTCTATAGTGATTAGCTTATAGTTTTTAAATAGTTATATTTTCTCCGTAGAAAATGAATACCTAGAGAGGTTCAATTGATGCTGTCGTAAGTGATGTAAAGTTGATATACCCATGGTAGGCGAGTTGGAAAAATTAATATATACATGCTAGGCGAGTTGGAAAAGTGGTATTCTTATATGTACGTCTGTAAGTAGTAATTATTATTCCTATATATATTTTACGAATAGGTTTTAGCCTGACTACTTCAAATCACTTACCTCACTAATTTTAGTACCTATAATATTTACCCGCTCTCAAATGACTGTATAATATTATATCTCGCTTATATTCAACCTATATGTATTACTTGTATAATTCATCCCAATGTATAAATATAATATATTTACTATATATTTATATTTAAAACACCTATTAATTTTTGAAGCACAATAGTTATTCAAATGTAATTGAAAGAATATTTCTTGAGAGAAACTATTGTAATATTTGAAAAGCAAAATACAAATGTTCGCCTTGAATTTATTGCAGAAAGACATTTAATTTACATCTCATATTACACACAATGAAAAACATAATGCATAAGCTTAAAATTAACTGTAATGTTTAAATAGTTCTACATAGAATAATAGATATCAACTACTCACACAAAGGATTAGTATTTTTTCAAAGTAACAGAATATTTATAACATAATATGCAAACACCAACCTTAAAATTCAAATTCACACAAGGTTTACCTTTCATCTTAAAGTTTCAGTTCAGCTAAGAATTTTCCATTTTATAATCCTCATAATTTCGGAAAACACTATTGTTACCACCCTTAGGATAATAGACTCTTTCGAATTATATTTATACTTACTTGTCACTTAGTACCTATCTATCATTTACTTCGAACGCCTTCATTACTTTACCTACTATAGTCTACATGAAATACTCAATATGCTTCTATATATTTATCTATAAATCTATATAATTATAAATAAGTATTCTGTGCCTTATATATACTATTTTTATGTATAGTTTATAATAAATATACAATTAGGGTACATATAGCAGGTTTTTTAAGATGATGACTCTGTTTAATAGGGGGAAAATTTTCGATAAAAAAAAACAACGATTTCAGTATATTTTTTTAATTGTGGCAATTTCTATTAACAAATTATTAGCGTTATTTGCTAGTATATATTGAATTTTTAATATTTTAATTCATTGTTTATTTGCAAAAAGTTTAAAAACTTACTATTAATTATGACACTATTAAGAAATTAACACTCCAATTATTCTCATACTCCTTATTATTTATTACTTTATTCTATTATATAATCTATTCATTATTTATGTTTTTTTCACTCTCATTATATAATTTTAAATTATAACTTTATTATTCAATTATTATTATTGATCTTATTTATTTAATTCTATTATTTATTAATCATTCAGTTTGACTTTTTTCTACCTATTTCATTAAGTAGCAGTACATAACATCTCTCTATTCATTTTTCTGTCTCTATTCTAAAATAATTTTATGTTAAAGTTTTGTAATTCCAAACATCTTTTTTTACTTTTATTATATAACTAAAATATTTCTCACAAATCCTTACTCCACGCGGACACCCAGATCATATGTGGCGTGAGTTCGGCACAATCAGCGCGTACTTATCAGCGCGGGTGAACGTGGGGAGGAATATAATAACGAATTCCTACAATAATCAAAGACGAATAACTTAAATATCACCCTTATCTACAATATAAAAATTAGAATTTTACTTGTGTCCATGGGCGTCTGCTCACAGCTAACTTTACGGTACCTGTCATCAATTCTTATAAACTGAATACTAAGTCACGAACCTATAGCTTATTCATTTGTTTAAAGATATCATACCTACTAGTGTGGTTGAAGCTCATCTAAGAATAATTAGTGAGAGAATTTCTTTTCACTCTCCATTGCTTATTGTATTTAAATGTTATATTACCAAAAAGAGTTTCTTTACATTTAATATAATGTAGTTTATGCACTCCCCTGGCACTCACATCAAATTGGGATTGATGATTTTTTTAGAAAATATTTTTTCATCTGTCATCTTCGTTCCTAGTAGTGCGGATACATCTTCCACTAATTAAGACCCGTTATTATCTTACTGTAGATAATACTATATACTTATCTAACTATATTTTTAATGATTTTATATTAGTTATATTAATTATATATATTTATTGTTCTTCTGAATGAGGTTTGTTTTGATATAATAATATATTAACGGCACCTATATATATATTCAATATATATATAACTCAATTATATATTATATAAAGAGATATATTAGCATTTTTTAAAAACCTACATTTTTTATATTTTTAATTCTAAGTAAAGCAAAGAGGGACTTAGAAAATGTCTTGTTTAATTCAAAGAAAAAGTGAAATGCTTGCACGAAACTGCGGGCTGAGGTCATATTGGTTATCATTATGATATATACTATATATTTATTATTTAAACATTATAAATTTATCTATATAATAACAAGTGTATATATATATTGGTTTTTATATATATATATAGGTATGTATTATATATATTACTGTCGCTTTTCCCTCATATATTAAAGTTCTTTTATACACTATATATATATATATGATTTATATTTAATTTGTGTATAGTACTATATTTTCTTTATATCTATATAATTAATATCCTACTTATTCTAAATCTACATCGTCTGAACGTGACAGTAAGTTCTCTCTCTCAGCCCTCACAATAATTATGTACAAATTTTACTATTAATACTCTCTCTTCATTTCTTTACCTAATTACTTTTCATTTAAACTATTTTATATTAATAATATTTAACGGCTCTACCGAATGACTCTATTGTTGTAAAAATGAGTCATTGCAATGCCCGCGAAATGCCTGGCATTTCGAGGGAGGAAGGCAGTTAGAGCTCCAGATACGAGAAGAGAGAGTTTGCATGGTATGTTCGTGAGCATAGTTAGCTTGGATACGCGCGCGAACAACTTGTTGTTTTGATTATGAACACTTACATAGAGTCTGTCCACCTTCACCAAAGTATTATTAATAACTGTGAACCTCGTCCAATTGTGTTAACATCTTAAACATTGATGCCTTTATTCTAATATAAGCTCGCAACTGCACTCTACAATGTTTCTATTGAGAGATTAAAGAAGTAAAAAAGGGTAGATTACGCCACTTTCATCTATCACTGTATCTAGACAATCACGATATTTGTTATTTCCCAGAACTACTTACACTTACTGACTAGTACAATTATATATTTCTCCATAATATATATTCTAGATTGGGGCATTTGAGCTAAGATACGATATAGGTAGTATTATATTATTATTTATTTATCACACTGTAGATATGACTTTAAATATAGTAAATACTATACATATTATATTATAAGTAACTAAATTCCTTACTATGTTTACTGTTTTAGATCAACTAATAGTATAATTAATTTAATTTCACTTTTATGTATTTATAACATCATATATTTTCAATTTTACACTCAATCAAATATCTATATACTTATATATATACCATTATACCTTTATCTGTCCTTTAATATATTTGTTCTACTTTACTCTCTGCTACTATCTATTTCATCTATCTATTCATTTATACTTAGTTAGTTGAAAATTACTTCCTTTAAACGATTTTTTGCAAAATAGCTACTACTCTCTCTTCTTAATCATCTTTCTCTCCTCGCTCTTCGTTTCTCTCTCAAATCAATTGTCCTTCTTATTGTACATCCTTCTTGCTAAATTTAATCGGTATACATGGCATTTAATTAGATTTCTTTATAAGCTGAAGTTCATATAACCGAAATGTCGCATTGATAACTCTCCTTACACATATAAACATAGATAAATTTAAAGGCTATTGGTCTTAAAGGGGGTATTATAAAAAGTAAATGAAACCACAGAACAAAGTGAAAACAAAATACAAAAATTATGTTTTTTTTTTTTTTAATACTAGTCTCCACGTATATTTTAATACAATGCCGGTTGGGATTTTTTAATTCGTTGTTCCACCCTGCGTTAATCATCTGTATGATACTAGTAATTACAGAACTACTATATAGTATAACTATAAGCTCTATTAAATATATTGTATACCATAATATTTATTATATATATATATATTATATGTATATATAATATTTATAACTACTTATATCACTTTACCTTATTATATATACTATATGCAGTGAAACTGTTTATCGAATCAATTAATTTCACAAGCATGTAAACGCCCAGCATGGTCAAGTCGCAACGCTAAGATATCTCTTGTAGACACCTGTGTGTAAAAGGAAAGCGGGGACATCATACTTACCCAAATCAGATGTACTACTGTAGACAATCAATTAAAATTCGATTATATCAACTTGTTACTTTTTCCAATAGAACAGCGCACGCTCTGCTACATATAGAATAAGTTAGGGAGTGGGCATTCCATCACTTCGGCCGCCCCTTGGGGGGTAGGTGTGTTAAGATTTGAAGTATACCGTATAAGAGATGAGAGTAGATAGGGCAAAGCCAGTTAGAAGCGAAAAGTATGAATCGTCGCGCGAGTATCTTTGTGAATAATCAGATCAATGGATGTGTTTGTGTTTCTGATCCATCTTCAATCTCCCTATCTAGGATCTATTGTTAATGCAAATAGAAAAGAAATTATTTATGCATTTCCTCACTAGAGGCATTATAAATAATTCTTCATCTATTTCAGTTATTAAGAGCAATAAACCCATTAATTGCAAATCATATTATTATATATTGTGTATTTGTTTTAGAGCTTCCGTAAGAGGGAAGTCAGGATTTATAGATTAGTGGCGGGGTTCATATACGATTTGTGTGTGAATATTATATTTACGTAGTACTTTAGTTAAAATTATATGCTGATTTTATTGTCTCCTAATTGTCACCTATAAAATCATTATTACCAAATTTTTGATTAAGTCATTATATTTCAAATTTAATTATAATTTTGAATTGCTTAATAAACGATAAAGCAACAGACTAATCATTCAACACACACAGTATGAGATTATGTTATTCTTAATAAAAGGCTTGGAGGTATCTAAGACTATAATTTAGGTTAATAAGCTCACTGTGAGTGGACATAATTAATTACCTTTGTAATTAATTATAGACCTTCATAATACTGGAGTACTCAGAAAATTCTTTTAAAATATATGACTGTGCTTAATTTTCGTAAAAGAAAAAACAGTTTTTACTATCCAAAAACAATGTTATAAAAACTTGTGTTAAAACCAACTTGTGTAACGTGAAGAAATTAAAACTCTGTAATCTGTAAAATAATTGAGAAAATTCAACTATAAAAAGAGTGAAAATAAAGTCGATACATAAAGCAAACAGACAAACCAAAAATACCCAAAGCGTCCAAACGTTCTTAAAGAACCCAATGAACTTTTGATCTTAGGCTTAAACATCGACGCTACAAACTTGTAAACAAAATTCCTCTGTTCGGTTGAAAATTATGGTCGCAACTAAGAAGCTCTCTCTAATGACCAAATCAAGTCGTTCAAAGACTTCTCCCACTACAGGGAAAGGGAGTAGAAAGTCAACTCCCCATAACCTGCTCTTTCCCCACGGGAGAGAGACCCTCATACCCCTTCCTTCTCGAGTCATTGGAGCATCTTGAGTCACTGTCTAAATCAATAAAATTCGTGCGCAATATATATATAGCGCACAAATAGAACCAAAGATCTAACAAAAATTTAATAAACGTTAAAAAATCTTCAATTTTTGGAACTACAAAAAAAAAAAAAAAAAAAAAAAACCCACTCTGCCCAAATTCAAATTCGATAACAAGTTATAGACAGAATGAAAAGTAATAAAATATTTTCCGGTACTCAAATATAGAATCTTATTTATTAAAAATACTTGATAATAAATATTAAAATATGACTGAAAATAATAATAAATTAATAATAATAATAATATCTTTAATTAATAATATATATAATAAATTGAAAAAATAATTAATTAAATAATTAATTAATAATAATATAATATAAATTATAATAATATAAAATAATTTAAATAATAATAATCAATAATAATGATAATGTATAATGATAAATAATAATAATAATTCTAATAGTAATATAATAATAATAATAATAATAATATAATATAATACCAAATTCCTTTGACTAATATATTTCATTAATTAATACATTTATTCAATAATGCATTTTATATAAATTTATATATAATAATAATATAAATAATGAGAAATTTAATACTTTTATTTCTTTCGATCCAGGATAATTACTTGAACAGATGTAAATCTTCTTAGGCTGTAATGATAATTGACATTTTAAAACTACTTAAAATGAATCTGATATGAAATACAATTGTAACATAGAAGGGTTAAATTCTATTGTTGAACGTGCCACGCATAATACCTTAGTTTTTTGCATGGAAATGAAGTCTAAGTATTTTTTTAGTAGTGTAACGATATTAAAGAAAATAAAGTTTCATATAGCAGTAAGATGAGTAAACTTGGCACACTTGAAAACAAATTCAGCAGAACTTTCTCTGTCTACTAATCTGATTTTTATGTTTCAACTCTGCTTCTATCAGTGCAATTCAAAATAGGAACAGTGTTTTCAGGAATTGCAATTGTTTTCAATCATCTGAATCTAATATCAGCTTTTTTATCTAATCCTAGAATCATTCTAAATCTATTCTAAATAATATCCAAGAAATATTCTATCTCTACCATTGATCGATATAATCCTTTATAAGCAAAACTGTAATAAGACATTATTGGTGAGTTAAATTGTTTGAGCTCGGATGAAATATATGGCTCTTATTTGTTTAAACTGACATTATAAATGTAAATAAGATTCAAACGCTAGATATGAAGCTCCTTCGACATGAGATGCGTTTTGACAGAACCTATGAAATTAGTTTAGAGTATGTTATTATTTATTAAGCATTGAGAAACTTTAATTAAGAAAAATAAAATTTTGATAAAAATTTAATAAACAAGGGTATAAACAAATTCTTTAATGTATAAATCTAAAATATTGTCGCATGCATACTGTTAATAATTTCCTTTGTTTCAAACTTCCTACCTTGTAGCCTCCTCCTTTTATAATAAATAATAATACAAATAAAAAGTTACAATAACTATGAAAAACTGCAAAATACAAACAAAGAGAGGAGAAAAAAGCTCTCGAATAAGTTCCCCCAAGAACAGCTGTTTGGGGTTAGATAGAGTGAAAGAAATTGGAAGCTGTTAAATCTTACTATACTCCGTAGTCATAAAAGTGTACAATAGGTTATGTTTATAGGTCGGCTAGTTATAGAAAACTAGAAAGTTGACTTCATAAAACGGGATTAGAATAACTAAAAGACCATAATAAACAAATGGGAATGAGATAGAATAAAGCATAGGAAATGAGGAAGAAGAGGAATATCATTTTTTCAACTTTCAGACACTGGAAGAAATTTTGAATTTAGGATGATTAACTTGTTTGAAGAAATTGCAAGTTAATATATGATGTGCCGGACATGATTTTGCAGAGAACAAATAATAAAAAAAAAGAAGCGGTCGTTTTGTGTTTAAAATTCCGACTTTGAACGAAAGTCAGAAATGAGAAAAACCCACAATCGAAAAGAGTAATTGAAAGAAATGGAATAAAAATATTTGGTAAATATAGGGCATAAATTGACGCGGAATACATTTGTTTTATATGAGAAATAGTATTTAATAAGAGCCAAATATTTTATAAAATTTTCTTCTATTACTTTCACTAGTGTTTTCCGGTCTTTCACTTTTTCTTCATCCTATGCATGTATCCTAATTATCAGAAGGCTGGGTGTGGAAGATATGAATGAAAAAGAAAATCAATTACTTCACAGCTGATTTTAGTCATTCATCTCTTCTAAGTGCTTCACATAATCCATAAAATATGCAGTGTAAAATGTAAAGAAATCATTAAATACAAAGCATGTACGCCTACAAGACATGTGATGGTCTAGATCCTGCACCACACCTGTATTGCAATAAGAAGCGGACATCATGTCACTTCTCCATAGTGTACCTATTTAAATCATTTTAAAAACCATTTCATTGTTATCATATAAGCAGCTCTTGTAAGTAAAGACTGTTTAGGAAAGGCACCCATTTACTCCCTCATTGTGGTAGGTGTGTTAAAAGATATTGAATATTAAAGGCGGTAGAACCCACATGGGCTACGCATAAGCGAAGACCAAAATTGAATCGGGGAGTTACCTTTGTGATATTATCAAGGAAGGATGGCTTTGCATTCTTTCGTATACATACGCACATTGTAATACAAATAAAGAATTATTATCCATTTATCCGCTTTAAATTCTTCATCTATTACTTTATGACATAAAATCTCATTAATGCAAATCATAATATATATTGTGATTGCTATAGAGGCTTCCGTAGAGGGAAGTCAAGGGTTAGATTAGTGGTGGGGGGTTTCATATAACGATTTGATGCTATAATTTTTGTGGTTTGTAGTTTAATGCCGTTGTAGTTTCATAAGTAAGAACTCACCAAATCATTTTCCAAATTTATTGATTTTCCTGTCATCTATAATTTTGATTGCTTCAAACGATAAAGTGAGAGATCTATTTATTCCACACATCAATATTTTTCTTAATTATTGTATTAATTAAAAGGCTTGAGTATCTCGGTGGTGATGCTTTAAAATATAATTAATATATATATATATATATAATATATAATATATATTATATATATTAATATATATACAAGTTATATTAATATAATATTATTTTATTTAATCTATATATATATATATTATTTACATAAGGTCAATATATATATATACAGTATTATATATATAACTTAAATATTTGACACAAGACCAAATAATATTAATTTCAAAGAATAAAAAAATGGTGAATAATATAAATTTCTTATAAATCATCTTACACCTGATGTTTACTTTAATCGCCAGGCATGAGAATGAACAAAGTATAGAGATTAAATATATTATATACTGTATATATATGTATGAACATATTTTAGATTAGTATGTAGATCGATTTATATAAAAATAAATGTTATCATTTTGCAAACTAACTTCAAGTACGGTTTTCAGAAGTCTCATAATGTTTGAATACTCTATTATAATTAGCTAGCAGTAGATACACTGGTAAAAATTAGGCCTAGTTATTTTGCTAACAAGAATGTTACTATTTGATTATTGTTAGACTTTGAGTAAGAATTCTACGCGTCGTCTATTACTTTGACTTTAGATTTTGTGACGATTCATGTGTTGGGATCAGGGTTGTAGGAGTTGGTTCAAGTAAAATTTTCGACTCTGTATACTCTGACTCCGACTCCACCTTCTTTCAATAAAAATATTAATTTATTATATAGAGTCAAACTCCGACTTAATATACCGGATTATCGACCTCACTGGAAAATTACCTATATTAGATCTATTACCGTAAACTCCGACTCCGACTCCGCCTTAACCACCTTTTGGAAAATTATCGCTTCCGTCCGATCCGACTCCACCTTTTGAAAATTACTCGACTTATTGACTCCGACTCCAACTCCTACTCCACCCTTTTCAAATTACTCAAGACTCCGACTCAGACTTCACGACTTACCGACTTCCAGCCCTTTTACACATAAAATGCCGAAATTTACGACTCCGACTCCTGGAAAAACTCCACTCTCTTCAAACTACCGACTCCCCGACTCCGGCGTTAACTTTATCCGGCGAACTACGACGACTACCGAATTCATCACGACTACCACAACCCTGGTTGTTGATGAGCTTTCAACTTCCGTATAAATCCTTTTACTTTTACTAAATCTCATTGGGCTTTTCGAGTTCCTTCTTTTGTAAAATGTTGCAATTTATATATATATTCCTTTAGACTCTATGGCACAATAATCACCTGTTCGGATTATGAAAATTGCAAGGAAGACTATAAATTCCTTTTACGACTCTAAAATTCTCTCTCCTCTAATTTGAGCTAATATAATTCATTTTCAAAAATGATATATAAAAGTAATATATGAGATAGTGCGGCTATTAATAATTTATCTGGTGATCCAAGATAGGTAATAATTGGGTTGTTTTTATTTTTGGAAATTTTGCTAATTTTGTACAGCAATTTCAATACCTTACAGTCATCAAGATTCAGGCTGCCTTTACACATTACTTCAAAAAATAATGCTGAAGTTTAATGTTTGGCCATTTTTACTCATCCGATGGCTTCAGTTTAAGTTTTTAAACTAGATTCATTCTCATTAAATATGCACCTACCAAATCATATAACGTGTGTCTGTAATCCGATATTTGAAATATATATAGATTGTATGTTTATTAACTTAATAGTTTACTGTCCTTAAACATAAAGATGACGAAATCAACAATAAAAGATGCAACTATATAACATTGTTTAGAATATTAAGTTGTAGTTTTTTTATTTTGAAACTGAATCTCCACTTCACATATTTTAGTTTTGTTTACTTGATAAAGATCTGCTATTATATGAACGGGTTTATGATCTCTTTAATAATGAATACCGATTCATTATCACGTTGGCTCCAGGAGTTTTCGCAATGCTTTCTTTATATCCTCTTCTTGCTTAACTCTTAAGGTAAATAAGCTCTTCTAGTTATTTCTTCATAAACATCATTTTGTCTCTTTAACACTTACAGAAAAATGGTACAAAATTACTGTATGTTTTAATTTTTATCTATTGCTTTACGTATAATTTTGAAATTTAGAATAAGTCTGTGGGCTAATAATAATTTAAGATGCAAAAAGCGTGAGTATAATAATAGTAGCTTTGTTACATTTTATCTACTTTATTAACTCTCATGATACCCCTGTAAGCAATCACACTCTCATATTTGCTTTTACATACAAGTAATAACTCAGTATACTGCTGTTCATCTATTTTAGATTATTCATGATCCAACTAGGCTCAGTACTTTTTTCTTCAATAATTTGCAGACTCATTCCGTCAGATAATTTTACTATAGGCAGATACACAAAAATCTTTGACGGTAAGAGGTTATATAATTATTCAACGTAACGCAAACACCAAGAAAATTGTTCCTTCTGGTGACATCAGTCGTCTCATCGTCTAAGAATAAAAAATATTACATTTTTATTTTATGTATTTGCTCAATTTTATACGTTTGAATGAGTATGACCGCAAGATGAACTTGAATATAGTAGATGCATTTTGAACTTGTGTACTGGTATTATCTAGACATTTCCTTATCACACGTTTATAATGTTCTGAAAGAAACATATTTAGGTCTTCAGCATTATGCGGACGATTATATTTATTAAAAGACTTCACGAAATGTATGCCATATATCATTTACCCAGGTCCAAGATGGTCATATGTAATGATATATTTATTTGCTTACTACAGCATCCATTGGTTTTCAACATATTTAGTACATTGAGCTCGGCTTTCTAGCTTTAAGCTTATTCTGGCTCCCTTTACTTCTGACTGTAAATCTGTTTGTTTCGAATGCTTTATCTGATTTATTTCTTGATTGCTAGTTATAACTATCAAAAAATCTATTTCTATTTCTATAACGATTCTTTGTGATATTTAGTTGTCTCGAGACTTTTTTTTGAAAGATTCAATTGGTTTATTTATTACTTTAACCAGAATTGAATACCGGTCTCCTGGGGATAAAATAACCCAATTTCTTCTGAGTTGATTTTCTCATTTAACCCTCTTCTTTCGTTTTCCACATTAAAATACACAACTTCTGCAAATAACACCCAAGGTTTTTTAATTCAGATAGTTAAAGTACTAACACTTATTATTATTATCATCAATAAAGCCACTTTTCACTTTGAAATATTACTTTTCCGACTCATATTTGACTTCCTGAAGCGGGAATCATAATATATTTATTAGAATTGAGTATTTCCATGAGAATATTTTAATATTTCGCCAAGCTTTTTCCTGTATTGCTAAAATACTAGTCCTATGGACAAATTTTGCAAAATGTCGTTGAGTGAACGCATCTTGTCTGTTTTCATTGATATTGGTGTCTGACTCAAATACGCTTTATTAAGGTAAAACATCACCGCCTACTTGAGATTTTTCACCGTGACTATTCAGGGGAGTTACTGAAGTTCCAGGAATAACTGATTCTTCGAGTCCGGAAACCTCACTCTTTGTGGAAACGACTACTTTAATTACTCATATTAAATTATTCCATATTAAAATTATTAAAAATGTACTCTCATAGCTTGGGTTTCATATCTATTTTTTATATATATTTATTTTTTTCTATTTTTAAGTGTGAACAATTAAACAGTAATAAATAAAATTGTTAACACAAAGTTACAAAACTATACATTCACTATAGCAACTTTGATATTATAAGCCTCTTAAAAACTAATAGATCGATAGCTTTCACAGACACCAACAATGTTAGTTAATTATAATGTATTAATGCTTAATGCTAACGAGAGAGAGAGAGCATGAGAGAGAGAGAGAGAGAAGAGAGAAGAGAGGAGAGAGAGTATGAGAATAGAGTAGAGAGTAAGGAGAAGGCTGATATATTGTCTTCATATATTAATTAATTTAATTATATTAATATTATATTATATATAGTATTATAATATATTTAACCAGGGTAATTATTATATATATATATTAATATATATATAATTAATTAATTTATTATAGTACATTATTAAGTTATTATATACTATATATATATAATAATTATATATATATAATTAATAATTATTATATTAAAATTCAATATTAATATAATTAAAGGTAATAAAAATTTAATTAACTATATTTATTATTTCTCTTTTTTCATACTACTGTAAAAATTTCCTTATGTTTGTCAAAGTTTGTATACTTATTTTTTTTTATATCAACGCGAATTATTAAAAGATTCAAAAAATTGCCATTTTACACTTTATATTAATAGAGTATAGATAGATAATTAAATTAAATTTATAAGTATCTTAAAGCTAATTCAGGGTGCAGGCCATGGCCTTCACTTGGTCCACCCCCTTCTGAGGTATAGACAATCATATGATATATAATAGTAGTGTGTATTAGTATATATATATATAACTTTGTATTGGGTATATTTTATATTATTATATATATATACTGGTTTGATTTAATATATAAATTTATATTAATTATATTATTAAATATTAATAATATTATACTATTATATATATATAATAAAAAATTGTAAGTTATAAATATAATTATATAGGACAATATATTATTTTATAACTCAATTATTTTTTTATAAGACCGAATGAGTAGATTAACGACACGATGAAAATTTTATATTATATATATATACTGTGATTTGAGAATGTATTGTATTCGTTGTAGAAAAATAACAAATATATAATAGAAGAAATATTAAAAAGAAGAGAAAGAATTGATATACCGAATTAAAGAGGAAGAAAAAAGACCAATATCTTGTAAAGATAACCGATTAGGACACTAATTATAGCGGTGTGTGCATCAAAATTTCAGTGTCGCTGTTGGGTTTGTAAATAATTTAATTTGTGTGGTTTGAGGTGCTCAAATTTCCTTCATAAAATGTAAAGTATCTGCATCGTATTTTTGCATTGTAGGGTCACGATCAATTAAGTTGGATGGTATTTTTCACAGGTTTTGGTGGCCTTCATAGTCGGTTGTCTGGAAGAAAATTGAGATGTAAAGGTAGAGATAATATACATAGATAGAAGAATGGGGAGGTATTATTGGGTGTCAAGATATTTTTATCGGGTAATTTCTCTAAAGGAAATATTAAACGCATCCATAAGTATAAACTAGAGTTGTTTCATAGCGTTATTATGTAGCGCTCGTCGAAGTAAAAAGTAGTATATGAGCGTCTTTGTGTGTGAGTGATAGTATAGTGGATGAATGAAGTGGAATAATATATTGAATTAGGGTGACATTTAAGACTGGTAATATTATTTTCATGGTGGGTGGGTGTGAAATTAGTTGAGTTGTAGCTTTGGATGGAGAGAAAGGTGATAAAGAAGAGATAGAGGTTGAATTAAGACTGGAATTGTTTCAACGATGAGAACAGAGGTTAACTCAAGTATTTAGTTATATCATAAGAGCGCTTTTTGCAAAAATAAATCAGCCTGATGTGAAAGTAGAAATTATTGAATAATCTCGTACTAGTAAAACACCAATGGCATATATGTGGAGACCAAAAAGTCATGTATGTGGTTATGCAAAAGTAGGAAGTAAGAATGTTGGCAGAGAGTGGAATGTTAACAAGAGGTGATGCAAGCGGTTTTTTTTTTTTTTTATAAAAAGGTGGCGAGATAGAGATATATATATGGAGAGTTCAATCGCAGGAAATAGATTGTTTGGATATCTAATATCAGGATGGGAGAATACTAAAAATACCATTTAGTAGGACCAGGAAAAAAAGAGATAAAATTGAACATTTTTGGCAATACGTGAGACTCGATATGGCACTAGAATGGTTAGCAATGGAACTACTTGTTCAAGAATTTCTGCGAAGGAACCTGTAGTGAAAAGTGAAAAGCGGTGATAGAATAAGGATACTATTAGCTTAGAATTAATTGAATTAAAAGGGATATATGTGATCGTGAGGTGTGAGAGGGAATGTGAGGGAGTGAAGGAAGTGGAACACTTTGGAGATAATCACTGAATTAACATCTAGATATAGAAAGGATGTGATAAAGAATAATGTTTGGGGATGCTAGCATGGTGCGAAACTAGGTTAATTATTGGGATTGAGATATAATTAGCCAGGAAAATATGGTTTAAGAGTAGAGGAAGTTGAAGAATGGTATAAATCTGCAGGTATAGAGATGAAATTACATGTGAAATGATCAAGAACGAAGGCGAGAAGATGACTTGAGTGGATTTGGAAGTTTGTAACAAAGCGCAATTTTATGGAGGGTTTATTTTCCCGTCAGAGGGACTTGGGGGAGAGGCAGTAATATGTAGCCACTTTTATATAAGGTGTACAGGGGGGATTAAAGGGGAATGATTAGGAACTAATAGGGAAACTTAAGTTTATTGAGTGTTATAGAGAAGATATATTGTGGCATTTTTGATCGAAAGGATGACGTCGATTAGAGTATGACTGAGCGGACTGGGGGGATGTGATAACGTCAAGGTTGGGCGTTTAGACGTTTAGAGAAGTTGGTAAGAGGAAATAAATGATGTTCTTAAAAATTAATGAAAACTTGATGTTAAGTATAAAATGATTAAGGTAAAGAAGAATATAATTTTATTTTGGTTTTATGGAACATGAATAGAGTGTATAAATAATATGTATATAATCTATATATATATATATATATAAATTTAATATTATATATATATTATTATAATTTAATACTATTATATATATTAATATATATAATATTATATACATAATATAATATTACTATATATAATATATTCAATAATATTTAATATTTGAATGAATGGTTGTCTTATTAACATTTGATATTCCACTCCGATGATACTTGCACTCACATAACTTCTGGAAGCAATCGGTTTAAAACTTGACGAGAGTGATAAGACTATTCACAGAGTCTTCATCGAAGGTAGCCTCAATTTATTATGCAGATTATAACCAATTTTTTTTAAATTCTGAGGATGATTAGGAGCCAAATAAATAGGAAATATTTAACTCTAAGAAAAAATCTAGTAGTGGTTCATCTAATTCTTCACCGACTAGGGATTGTTGCACCAGGAATCATCATAAGCTCAAAATATACTGCCCCATCAGAAAAAATTACCATTCTTTTACGGTGACTCCTCGTTAGATTTTCATCAATTTCTATATATAGGCTTTTGGAATCCATTAGCCTTAGGAAGGTCACGGTTGTGAAATAACGTTACTATAAAACTAGTAATTACTTTTTCGATTAACTTGTTTATTTGGGAGTAAATGCTTTGAAATTTTGGCTCATCACATAAGGGTTGGAGATAGCTAGAAATTATTTGTTGATAATAAAACCAAAGTGATAGAAGTGATCATTTTGAAATTAAGCGTGCTCCCCCCTGTTCTAAATACAATTACGAAGAACTGTAGAAATTCAAAGCAGATTTATTCTGTTATGTTGAATCCATTATGACGAAAGAAGTGTTTTTGTCATTTTCAATCATTTTAGATTTCTTTTTAGCCCCAGAAGATCCTCCAGGAAATAAAGGGCAAGGTTCTCTGGGGTATAGCCAAATAAAATTGGTCTTCTGGAAATTCCTCATAAAGATGGTGAAATCAAGACCTTCTCGCAATTGGAAAGCACTTCCGGGGCAAATTTCTCCGGTAACCTAAGGAGCCAAAGAACCATAAACCTTTTTAAATAGCAGCATCAACGCGAACTTTAAATTTCAGCCCAAAGATAAAGCAGAAGTACTAACAGAGGAATACTAAACATATTAATATGGTGAATATTACGGAAGGAATATGCAATCTTCAGTTAATATGCGGCACATAGTAGTCTTTAATCCTAGAATAAATAATAATATATAGTAAACAAGGCACGGTTTTTATTCTCTATACAAACTAGATGTTCCTAGCTTGCGGTCGTGAAACAAAGTCAGTCAAAGCAGGGGGAAAGGTAGACTTAAAAGGAAATTGAGACGGATGGGGTTGTATTAGAGTAGCAAGGTTGGAGTGGGCAGGTGTTTGTACTTCGTCAGAAGAGAACTGTGCTCTATGCAAAACAATTATGGATGGTTTGTTTTCGTTTTCTCGGCAAGCGTAGAGTGCCTAGATTTGTCGTGTTTGTGGTACGAAATTGGAGACTCGCATAGGGCAACGCGTCTGTGCCACAGGACTCTTCTCCTTCCAGGTGTTTATGTCTCATAATGTACACAATATTGTACAGTCAGAAAATAAGGAGCTGCTTTAACCATTAGTCGCGACTTAGAGTCTGTAAAATAAGGAAACCTGTAAGAACCTGTGAGGAGATCATAGGATTCACAACGAGGTGTAGTTTCTCGCGTTGCGGCTGTGGTCGTGAAGCTATTGTAATTGTGCTATCAACGATCAATCAAATGGCACGCCTATGTTCACGAAGCATATAGTGACTTTATAGAAATTAAGACAGAGCTATGACCATTCCCACATTCAGCGTGCATTGTTGATCATCTTCCGATGAATGATGTGTCGTATCGCCTGAGTGTGGTCAAGGAGAGCAAAGAATGTAAGGGAGGAATCACGTGTAAATGTAACGACAATCTTCCCGGGAAACCTGTCCAAGAGCGAGTAGAAATTTTATAATGGGCGTCAGAAGTGATATCCGTGCCCGCACTGCGCCGTCCGAAGAACATGAAGAGCTTCGTGTATCACCTTATAATGATACACTTTTGAAGCTGATTTGGGGGGGGGGATAATCCTTTGCTTTCAGGATTGTGCTGCAGCATACACAGGTTATGTCATTTGACATATTCAGTAGGAAGTTCGATTTCTTGAAGTTTTTAGACCCGAAGCACTCTTTGTCAACTAGTATCACCATCCCTTCTCCACATTGTGCGAAGAAGAAATCAGAGTGGAACATCTTCCATCCTAACATGGCGATGAAGAGGATGTAAAGGAGCAACAGCTCAATTCCCTTGTGTACAAAGAAGAGAAAGGGAAGTGAGTTTCATCCTCCACTGGTGGACTTAAGATCGACTGTGGTTTTTCTATCACACTTGGAGAATCCTGCCAAAATGACGATTCACCGAGGGGAAATAATAACTTTGAATCATTCCGGGAAAGCACCTGCACCTTGGAGGATGGAAGGTTATGTTATTTTCAATAGCCATAGCTCTCCAATCACCTCATTCCAGATAATTGCGCTCTTTCAAAGCGACACCTTTACAGTTCGTAAAAAACTTAGGTCTGATCCTGAACTTCATAATTCGTATTCTGATGTCATCTAGATCAGCTTTCTCGTGGGTTTCAATAGAAGAGGTGATCCGGTCTTAGCAAATTCAACCCGATGCCTCAACCCGATGCTCAACTACACTACCTATCCCACCATGTGGTCCGTAATTCCTCTCTTGCACCACTACTGAGGTTAGTTTCCAATGTCCTCTAACAACCCATGCCTCAAATCCTTTGTGCGTCTCCCAGTGGCCCCCCTCACTTATTATTATGGATTTAAGAAAATTTCCCTCAAGTTCCGGGCTTAAGAGCCATGCCACTTCTTCTCAGACATAGAGAAGGCATTTTAGAGATACACCTTGAGCTAAATGACAAGGGTTCGTTTTTTTTATAGGCGAAGAACCCCTCAGATATTTAAAGTCCCATAGTGACTTACCGTTTTACTTCTGTTTTACTTTTGACAGCTTGCATCCTATTTTTGCTGGCTACTTGTATTCATCACCATGTCCTACACTGGGATACTAATTACGAGAACGTTATTCTCAATCAAATTTAAGTCAACAACCCTTCTTGACCATTGACACGGTGGAGGAAGTAGAAGTTTCTTCTTGGAATCAAGATAATTCTTGAAAAGGCAGGTCTCAATCTACGAGAATATACATCAAATCACAAACCTCCTACGACAAATTAAGGTAATAAAGCTGGTGTTGATGAAATCACCATTAAGGTTTTGGAGTTGGAGTGGGATACAGTTGAAGACTCAATCTATATTCACAAGGGCCTTTGACGCAGAAGCAGACCGAAATGGAAGATTCTTTCATAATATAGCTTCTCGGCGTTCGATTCATTCTTCGGCATTTAGCACAGGTAGTGATACGAGGGAAGATACTCCTCCAGAAATTACGGAAAAGTAATTTAGATTGGGGCACAAAATCCCAGAGGAGTACAAAAAGGAAAGCACAACTAATAGTCTGACTTACTGCTTTTATTAAGCTGCCTTGGCACCGGTAGTGATATGAAGGAAGATACTCCAAGATATTACGGAAAAGTAATTTATATTAGGAGCATAAAATCCCATAGGAGTACAAAAAGGGAGTGGTAAATAGCTAATAGTCTTACCTACTGCTTATTAAGTTGCCCGAAATTAATATTTTCAAAGAAGGTGGAGCATCATGCCTTCTTAGATGCCCCGTAAGGCTGCTCATGCTACTGTAGTATTGCTTCCAATTCTTCACACTTCTAATTAGATTCTTGTCACACTAAACTTGTTATAAATGTTCTATAGCAGGCCTTATAAAGGAATCTTACTATTCTGTTTAGAACTCATGGGGCCTCCCATGAAGCTAAGCGGGAAATAGTATCTGCTTATGGGAGAAACCTTCACCTTAGCCATATGCACCCGAATTCTTAAATTCACTCTCAGTGCCTTCGAGGGTCTATGAGTTCGCAAAATTTATTGCTGGAGCGACAGTCAGGTGAGTGAATGAAATTAGGAAAAATTTACCATCAGCTGAGTGGGAGGCAATGTGATACTCGAATACAATGTGGCTGATGCAGCCTAATGTGATTCAGCCATAAATAATATCTTTCAGATCTATGGCAAGAAATACCACTTGGCTTTACAGCCATCTAACTGGCTTGCATGGTCTGAGCATCAATCATTACCAAAGATCTTAAAGAAAGGCACATTGTAACTACAGCAGCTGCAGAAAGTCTGGAAAGGGTTCCTATCCTAGATTTAAAAAAATTATTCAACATGGATTTTTCTATAGCATTACTACCTTGGTTTATCGATTTATTCAGAACCTTAGAAATGCGAAGCCTAGGAAAGATACTAATATAATTAATTGAAATGGTGAAGCTCCAAAATTTAAAATCAAATTTTTAAAATTCATACCTGAAAATTTTAGATTTACATCTTTTGAAACCCAATTTCAAGAAAATATATATTGAAATAAAAGAAAAACTGTTAAATTAAAAATTTGTCAGAAAGTATAAATTCACCGCCGAAATTAAACTATATATAAAGGAGGATTTCTTCGTATTGGATTGATTGGAGTTGAGAACTTCTTTTTCCAATTTTCTCTTCTTCTCTTAAGGGATATGAAATTTAATGGCGCAATTTGTTCATTATGAAGATTTTCTTCGTACATTCGGCGGAGTCGGCTCGTATAGATCAAGAATGGATGGATCAAGCACCAAAATAGCGCCCGGCAGCTCAGCGAGAGCACTCGCCCAACTAAGCGAAAGACCCAGGTTCGTCACTGGTCGGTCGTGTTTGTGTGAGCTATTCTCCTCTTGGCTCCGTCTTGCTCTCAGACGAAAATTGAGTACTCTCCCTCCTTGAAAAGGGCTCTGCCCGTGAGCGGTGGTGTTAACTGCAAAAAATTACTCGGTGTTCTCTCACCAAACTTCTCTGTAAGAGGAAAAGAAGGGCAGAGTTTTAATGGATTCGTACCTTTTCAAGCAGAAATACTCTGCATCCGAGATAATCTCATCCAAGATAACCTATTCCACACCTGCTAATTATCTAAATAATTAAGTTTAATATTAGTGGAGTGATGTTCTTAGG
This sequence comes from Trachelipus rathkii, assembly GCA_015478945.1. Classification (NCBI taxonomy): domain Eukaryota; kingdom Metazoa; phylum Arthropoda; class Malacostraca; order Isopoda; family Trachelipodidae; genus Trachelipus; species Trachelipus rathkii. Next base: position 28,544 of record JABUQX010018289.1, read on the forward strand.
TGCGATGACATGTCATACTTCCGTATGATATTGTTTGCTATCCTCCCTACAAAATCAGTTTGGGCTAAACTTATTGCGTGGAATTTTCATAAACCACTGAATAAAACTGCTGTGATCATTCTCCTGAAATTCCTAAATTTCAGACGCATGTGGCAAAATATAAGAAGGTAGTCCGCCCTTGTGTTCTGTGCAAACGCCTCCAAGCAGTTCATTTTTGCTCTCGGCTCCTCTCGCGGCTTTGCTTAGTTCTCGTGTGGTGGAGAGCAAACCCTTTGCAGTCATCGGAGTAGACCTTAAAAATTACTTCAATGTCAAGATTTCGAAACCTGCCATCACTAAGTATTAAATAGCTTTTATTTGGCACTGTGACCATCAGACTCTTCTATCATCTTAATCTTGCCTTCGATGGACAAGACATGGTACTCCCCATAATATGCTCGTGTTACTTATTCTCAAGCGGAATCTCAGTAAATTAAAAATTTGTGACATCATCGGTTAGAATTTTTTTACTTTTTGACAGAACATTAAATTCACTCGAGGTCTAAATCCGCCCCAGCCACTACGGTGCGCTCTTTTGGAGAGTTTAATCTTGTTAACTAAAATTCACACCTCAAGAGAATTTTAAAAACTGCTCTAGTCACATTGACGAGTTTTTCACAGTTCTAGCTGAGGTCGAGCTGCTCCCAACTGCAGGCACCTCACCTTTGTGTGGGTGACGAGCCCATTGGGAAGAGCCTCACAATCACCCCTACTCCTGGTTTACAAGCTTAATACTTCTCCTATTTCGAAGAGCTTTTAGTATCGGATATTACTTATCGGTGTCCGTTCAAAATAAAACAAAAGATATCGGTATATAATTTTGTTTATTTCCAAATTCTATTTTAGACTTTAGTAAAGATTATTTCACTTCGTTGTTAAGCAATCTCGGAATATTTCTGCAGCTATCTTAACATTGGCACGGTGATGTAATCTTGGTGTAGGATAACGGTTGAAGTTAGATCCATTTGGGTCAGTCTTCACTGACACTAATGACTATAAAGACAATGTAGTGCAATTTTCTAAAATGTTGGGATTGATCGTAGTCATTTCGCCCTTTCAAAAATCTTGAAAATTATATTTCGACAGATTAATCTCTCCAGAGTTCTACGTACACTTCAAACTAGCGATGCAAGGCTAGGCACCATTATTTTGTGCAGAAAATATTTACCGCTTTCAAAATCATTTTTTTTAATGAATGAAACAGGATAATTTTTTGAGCCCAGTGGTGGATAAAATTTTCAAGATAGAATGGCAAAGATGCACTTTTTACTTAGATAATTTTTGGGTATATTTCCAAAGAAATTTTTAAAAAAATCTTTGAAATTTTTTTTGGAAAATTGCACAAAAGAACAAATCAAAAACTAATTCATATACAAAGAAATAATCTAAGTAAAAATGTGCCCCTCCCTGACTAAGAC
>JABUQX010018289.1:35000-60000 GCA_015478945.1 Trachelipus rathkii
AATGAGTAGGTGAGAGAATAAATTAAGGTACGTTGAGATGGTTTTAATGCGTAAAGGGAAGAATGATAAATAGTTGTTGCGATGTATAGGAGGTTATGTTGGTAAAATCGACCGACTGAGAGACCAAAGAAAAAGTGATTGAGACGGAAATGGAATGTCTGGAGGAGAAACATGTGAGTTTGGCAGTGGCGAGATGAAAGTGCATAATAGGAGTGACTGGCGGGGTTTTGTATGGTTATGGCCCACCTGGGGCCAAGGGATGAACTCCACATTGATATGTTAGTATTGAGGATCCTTCGTCGTGGCCCGTGAAGCTTAGGGTGATTTTGCGACTCGACGAGTTCTCACTAATAGGTATTGAGGGGGCGGTAAGGTATATTGAAGCGACAGGGAAATTAAAATTATCTATAATCCGTAAAAAGGATAATTTTATTATAGAAAAGTAAAAGATAATTTGCTTGAGTAAATATTTGTATATACAGTATTTCTGAATAGACGTGAATGACAAACATTGGTAATAATAGTACTGAAATGGGAAAAAATATTGCCCTTTTAGATTGAAAGTCTTACTGGAAATTGTCCATTGAAAAGACAAAAGCCCTTAGTTATAAAATGGGTTTTGGAAATGGATGGGTGTTTCTAAGACATGTTTGGTTGAAATAAGGCTCTCAGACGCACCGGGGGCGATGCGGTGCTGTGAGGCATACAATTTCAGGGCCTTGTGCGGTGTGGGAAATATCAATGCTTCGTCAACTCAATTTGTCAGGACACCACTAAGGATACGGAGAGTGTTTCAAGATTTGCATGGGATAAAAAAATGAAAGATAAGTTGTGAAGCGAGATTAAAGAAGCTTAAACAATGGTGTAACAGAAGCTTTAAAAGTAAGATTTATTATGGACATCTTTGAGATAGACAGAAAGATGTTTGTTATGAGAAAATATGAGTTTGTCCAGAGTTATAACGAATGCTGATATGTCGAGACGGAAGTTTTTTATAAGGTGATGTAGAAAACTTTTAGACACATAGAAATATACCAAAGTATATAGGTGAGGCAAACCCAAGAAATGGCACAATGGTAAAAGAGACATGATAACGAGCACGCAGCAAATTCGTGTAATAACACGCATATTACGGTGTCGGTTTCATTAAAATCGGACTCGTGTATAGTGAAAAAAATGTCACTGCTTATCTTTTATATACCAAAATCTTGACGATGTACTCGAAAACCTGATATGTAATATTAAAAAAGACTATAGTCAGATTTTAATTTACGCTTTTTTCTTAAATTTTCACAATTAAGATTTAATAAGTATTTAAAATCGATTTTTCCTAAATTTCATACATTTAAAATTATTTAATAATTATTAAATTGGAGTTTTTTACGGGGATTTTAAGCAGAATATGACAAGCAAAAAAATTAAATAGTTAGTTTATCTATTTGGAGAGGAGAAGTTTGCAGCACCAGATTCAAAAGCAGAAAAGCGATTTGTTAATAAGTTTTGGTTGTCTTAAATTGACGTTTTTTAAGGTATAGACTCCTCAATATAATGTGTTCTGTATATCACAAGATATTTATTAAGTTGTGAAAAACCTGTTTTATGTACAGAAAATTGCTCAGTAGAGCCATATTTCTAAATTAAGATCGGATGCGAAAGTTATTATGTAATTGACGCACTATACCAGAATGATCCAGGAAATTAAGACGTTAGTTAAAAGATAGAGTAAATATACCAATAGATTTAGATCCCTATTAGTAATAAAACTCACACGTGATAGCTATTATTATGGGCGATATGGGTTTGATAGGATATCTCAGTAATACGGTTTATCGGTGAGTTTTCTCTGGGGTATATTTAGGTTATGCGATTTGCAAATAAATAAGATCAATCGGCTGTTTTCAATTCGAGAGAAATTCCATTATACCTGAGAGAAAAATGATAATAGGTCGAAATTATTGTGAGTTTAAATAAGACATAGAGAGTAGTGAATATCTTGTAGATCTAGAATAGATCTTATGTATTAACTGGAGCAAGAAGTCTCATAACTCTGCTTTTCAAAACATTGCGACGGAAATATGACCTATCTCGGGCACTAGTTTTCATTAGTATGGGAAACGTTTCATGTTTATTGATCAATAATGTAATTATGACGTTCTATCAAATGCAATCGTCGACTTCTAATGTTATTTCACTCAAACAACACCTTATTGAAGAACGGAAATTAAACACTGAGAGGCGAATAGTAAGAGAAAGCATGTGAAAAATAAAAGATGCAATAATTTTAAATGGTTAATATGGCATTTGAAATTTTTGATTGTAAATCGTCTTTAACAGACTATGGGGATGATTTTTTAAAACTCATGGGTAATTTTGTATTAATAGCCTGGATTTGGCAAAAATAATGTCTTTAGAAGAATTTCAACAGAAGCATTAGAGAAGCACGAATTTGGTAATAATTTATAGTATGAAGGGGTTATAGTTTTAGACCTAGATATCGTTCATTGATAGATTGAAATTATATACAGGAGATGATAGAGAGGTTTTATAGCTAAAAAATTTAGAAAAACAGTACTATACCTGAATGAGTATAAAAATTAAACCTTGTTTAAAAATAAAAAATATGAAAAGAGGTGATAAAATAAATGAAGCTTCAAATTTCTTAAATTTTCTCTCAATACCATGATAGGCAGAATTTAGACTCGACGTTCATAGGTATAGCGATTTTTATAATATCTATCAACCATGCTGAGAAGATTTGAAAAGCTTTGGAACCTGGGGAATGTATTTCTATACTCAGTCAATAAATCGACTGTATTATCTTGCCGGCCAGGAATAAACACAAATTGGAGAAAAAAATGTTTTTTTCATTGAAATACTAGTTATCTAACTTTGAATAAAGAGCTACGATTTGGAGAATACGAGAAATAGTTTAGGTGTTTTAAAGCTCTGAGTGCGTCTCATGTTAATCTGTAACCATATAAATTTTAATAACTTATCTTTCTATACTAAAAATATAGGGAGCATGAGAGAAACGTAGCCAAAACACTTCTGAACCATTGGAATTTAATATTGATATTTTATGATAAAAAATAAAAGAATATTGTTCAAGGATGGGACTTATTTTGTCATTCACTTTTTTCATCAGCTACTTCAATTATCGGATAGATATAGGAGCCTTCTCTTAACTACAGTATGAATTTTTCATATTTTCAATATATCTCCTCTTAGCAGTTATAGTTAGCATATAATAGTCCACCTAACACTCTTGGAGTTCTCTATTAGGGATTCATTGTAATGCTATCTATTGATAATAAGAAGTATGTGGTTTCAGTTGAAAAAGAACAAACATATTTCGAAATAAGCAGAAAAGCGACATTAGTTATAGGATCATCATATGCAGATATGTTCATTCTCAATAGTGGAATCGATCGTTTTTAGAAGTATGATCATTTGGAGCTGCTGGAGATCAGAATATATTGATATTTTATTAAGATATTCAAGATCTGTGAGTTAAGTTTATTGTTGTGAAAACTGTATGTTATAGCATAGAGAAAGGTTAAACATTCGCTAGATAAAAATTACGATTTATAACGAGCCTAAGTTCGAGTAAGAATGGTTTTCAACATTACAAATAGGTTGTAATCAGAAGGTTAAAAAGGTCGTATGTTCATATCTGAATTTATGAATCATATTTGAAATTTATTTGAAATTCTAAAATGTGAGTTTTTTAACTCGGTATTTTTCGTTCGATAATATTGTATGAAAGAGATTTGCTTGGTTCAATTTGATAAACTGCTAGTTATACTATGTATGATAGAGTAGAGCAGAATAATAGTTTATGAATGTAGTGTGCTTTACCTCGCGTGTCTTGCACTGTTCATCCAGAGCTCGAGTAGGATGTCTTCTATATGAACTAGTTTCATAGAAAGTTGTGTATGCTTGTGTAAATTAATAAATATACCAACTAAACATTTTTTGCTTGCGGATTAGTAGAGTGGAATCAACACCGCCGTTCTAAGAGAAAGATAGAAATAAAAATTGTAATACGTATGTACTAAAAAGTCTAAACAGGATGGTTGAAAATCCGATCGTCCAATGCGGAAAGGACAGTAGCCGATAGAATTTATCATTCATGTAAAGGTTTTTCACAGATTATAGATCAGATATGGGAGAGACAGATTTTTCTGAAGCATGGATACAATATAGCGATAGAACGATTTATGTGAGTATCTTCCAAGATTTTAACTATTTTTTCACATTGGAGATCGAGAATAATATATATCTGGGGTATAATTCTAAAAATTTTGTGAGTGTTTTTATTTATTTATACTAGGGCGTATTTTTTAGCACATTTGAAAATTTCCCGCCTGTTTTTCCAATCATATTAGATGAAAAATTTATTGATAATAGATATATATAAGTATAGGAGATAATATGTATATAATTTTATTTGAAACATATATATATATATTTTTTTCAGTGTATTTAATAGAGGCTGTTATATGAATTTTCATATTTGTTTTCATAATAATATAATATTTTAGTTTTGGAAACCATATATTATAATAAAATTTAACACATTCTACTAATTATGTCATTTTTCTATTAAATATTTTATACATTATATATTTAAAATTTATAAAAATATATCATATTTAGGTGTGTCCTTATTATTTTTCATACGCATTTGATAATTATTATTGTTTATTTTGCTAATATTTGATATTTAGTTTTTTTCTATTGTATTATTTTTATTAAGTCAGTTTATGTTGAATAAATATGTGTTTCTCGTTGAATATTGCTGAATTGTCTAATATCAGTAATAAGCGTTTTATGGTTAGATATAGTTTTATGTATGGTTTAATTGACGTGTTTTTAATTATAGATTATTCTCTCAAATATTTTTAGTTTTTTTAATTAATAAGCGAATTTTATTTATAGTAGTGAAAACTCATGTTTTTAACTATCTAGAGAAGGTGAATCAAATTCAAATTCAAGTTTGGCTCTTCTTATTCTACAATTATTTTTATTACACACATATAAACATTTAGAACTCAAAACTGAGTTTTCGTATAGAATACAAAAATTACATAATGTCTAATAATTTTTTGTCAATGACGTAGTTTCAAAACGATTTGCAATATTTTTAGCTTTGAATAAATTAAATTTAAGTTTATTAAATTGAAAATGCAAGTTAAAAGCAGAAGGTGATATTTGTGTATTAGATCAATGCAGATTTAGAATTGCGCTATAATTGAAGATACTTAATGGATAATTTATTAAAATAAATGATTTTATATACATATAAAAAAAAAATATTTCATTAGTTTTGAAAACTAGGAGTGAGTTTTATATATAAAAATATTAACTTCTAAAATTAGTGTAACTTTTTCTTAAATTTCATATACAATACATAAGTTAGAAACTCTTAATAAAGTAAGATTTTCCATTTAATTATCAACATTATTGATTAATATATTTATTGATAATTGTAGTGATGCATTGTATACATTATAGTTTTTAACGGGATTTTTATAGCATTTGAAAAAATATAGTGTTTTCATTGACAATGCAGTACTTGTGCAATATAATTGGAAAGTGTTTGATCATGTCCATCATCAAAAGTGGTCGGAAGCATTATAAAGCAATACTTGTAATGTTAGATATTTGTCAATCTTATTGGGGCACAGATGATTTTTAATGCAATGAACTTACAATGTGAGTATGTGTTTGTAGAGAACTGTGTTTAAATAAAAAGTTTTATCAGTCTATTTGAAATTATAAAGAGCATTGTTTTGTCTTTTTTCGTCTAATAACTTTCCCAACATTAGACAAGAAAAGGTCGAGATTAATATTAAGACAAGTCTCTATAAGAAGTGTGGAGTGACTGTTTTTCACTCTGAGGAGTCAACATTTGATGATGTTATATTTGGTAAGCTGACTACTATTCGATGGTTTAAATTTGCTTGTGATAGTTTAATATAGGGTATTTGAAGACCAGATAGTAGAATTAGGTGTTTGAGAAAATATTTATTTATGTAGGGTTTGGGAGTGAAATGAAGTTTGAGGACGCAATGTTCAAAAGAGGAGATATAAGTGCAGATATATTGAGGTAAACATGTATTTGTGGTGATTGCTGGATAAAGTTTTGACGTGTACATTAATTGAAGTGCTTCACTCAATAAAGATATTATGATTATGGTTCATTTAATCATATCAAAGATTTTCATTAAGTAGTTGAAAACGAAGAAAGATGGGTGGGATCTAACCTATACCTTGTATAACATTAGGACTAACCTAACTAACCTAACTAACCTCACCTAACATCCAACCATACCTAACTTAACCTATCTTGATAACCTAATCTAACGATAAAGCAAGAACCCTGGAAATCAGACTAAAGAAATAGAAATATAGGGAAGAACGTTGAAAACTTCAACAACTCTACGGCCGATCATAGAGGAAATAAAGAAATAAGAATTAAACAAGAAGGACATGGCTGACTTTTCTTCGTAATATTTGAAAAATCAAAGCTACCATTAAGACTCTATCGAAACTAAAATTGAAACATGGTGAGAACTGTGCATCCGACACTGGAGCTATAATTTTATAAAGAAAGACCTTCTCATATTTCAATTTCATTCCTCGTCTCTCTCTCTCTCTCTCTCTCTCTCTCTCTCTCTCTTCTCTCCTCTCTCTTCCCTCTCTCTCTCTCCTCTCTCTCTCCTCTCTCTCATCGTCTTCTCTCTCTCTCTCTCTTCTTCCTCTCCCTAGTTTTTAAATAATAAACAAATTTACTACAAAATACGCTTTTTCTTAAAATTTCAATTCTTAATCAAAATTCGATCTTACAAGATGCGTGCTTTTCTCTCTAAATCAATTCATGCACATTTGGGGAAATTATTTGGGGTAATTCTTTAAAATTGAATTTTTATAACGGTATTTTAGCATTTGAAAAAAATATGTGTTCTCATTGAATGCATTTCAAAAGCAAAAGCAATTTTACCGTGGTGGAGGTAATATAAATTTGAGTTTTTTAAGAAATTCAATATTTGTTTTATATACATTATAGAAATAAGTGATGAGGACCTGTTTTGAAATAATTTCATTCTAAAATTACCTTTGTTGTTTTTAAACATTACAAATTAAAAGTCTTAAAAGTACGATTTAACCTAAATTTCAACATTTGAAAGTTATTTGGTATCTTAAAATTGAGTTTTTAACGGTATTTTTTGCATTTTGAAAAATTACGTGTTTCATTGAATGCAATTTTCAAAAGCAGAAAAGCGATTTGTATCATGTTTTAGGTGTCTTAAATGAGTTTTTTAATATAAAATCTTAATATTTGGTTTTGAATTGCTAGAATAGAGAAGTCATTGTAGTGAAAACTGTTTATTATAAGAATTATAACTTTATAATATGTATGATTATATGTATTAAAATTTTCACATTTACAAAATACAAATCTTAAAAGTACGATTATTTCCTAAATTTCAAATTGAAATTTATTCCCTATTTCTAAAATTGAGTTTTTAACGGTATTTCTCTAGCCTACTCCCTATTACTTAATTAAATTCAAAACATTCTATAATGCAGAAAATGAAAGTAATTTGTTTTATTATTAAATGAATAGATTGATAGTTTTTTAATGATATATCATATAATTGATTTTACTAGTTCAAAATATTTCAATTTTTTATTTAAAACATGTTTCAATATAAAATTATAACTTCTTTGATTACGCTTGTAGAAACTTGCATACAGCAGATAGTATTCGATTTTTCATAATATTTCAACACTTTGAATTATTTAAGTGGTAATTCTTAAAAATTGTGAAGTTTACATGAGTATTTTTAAGCATTTGAAAAAAATAATGTGGTTCTATAAATTGCAATTTTCATAAAAAACAGATACGTAATTTTATTAATAGTTTTAGTGTCTTAAATTGACGTTTTTTAATGATAGATTTAATAAATTTTTTTTTTATTATATAATATCCAAAATATTTTTATTAGTATTAAAAACCTGGTTTAATAAAAATTATAACTTCTAAAGTACGCTTTTTTCTTAGAATTTTCATATTACAAAATTAGAACTCTTAAAAGTAGGATTTTGCCTAAATTAAACTCATTTGAGATTATTATATTAATTCTTATAATTAATAATTTTAATACTCTCTTTTGTAGCATTTAGAAAAATATGTGTATCGATTATGAAAGTCAATATTCAAGAAAGCAGAAAGTGATTGTTAATTAGATTTTAGGTGGCTCACTGCCGGTTAGATATAAATGTATCATATAGAGTTTTTTTTATTACACAAATATTTCATGATATAGAAAACATGTTTTGATAAAAAATTTTATATGTCTATATTTAACATTATTTCCTTAATTTTCAAATTACAAATTATAGAGAGATTTAATGTAAGATTTTTTCTGAAAGATGTATGGTTCAGTTGGTAATTATTTGATGAATTATTGAAAATTGAGTTTTTTTAACGGTAATTTTTTAGCATTTGAAATAATGTGTTTTATTGAATGCAATTAAAAGCGAAAACTGGGAATTTGTATAATGAGAGTTTTGGTGTCATTAAATTGCGTTTTTAATGAAATTTCAATATTTGTTTTAATGTACCAAATAATAATGGAAAAGGATGAAAACCTTTTTAATGAAAGAATTATACTATAATTAGCGCTTATTGCTTGAATTTTCACATACAAATTTAGATCTAAAAGTACGATTTTTCCTAAATTTCAACATTGAAATTTTTATTTATGAATTCTTAAAATTGAGTTTAACGTATTTTAGCATTTGAAAAATAATGTGTTTCATGTGAATGCATATTGCAGAAGAGACAGAGAGCGAGAATTTGTTATTTTAATGTCGGGTGCTTTAAGTTTGGCAAGTTTTTATGTAAGATGAAAAGTATCAATATTGGTTTTTTATATCGATAACACTAAAAATATTCTTTTCTTCTCAGGTATTTATAAATTGTTTAATTAAAATATTTGTTAACTTTCATATAAATTTGCTCCTTTTCTTAAATTATATCAAACATTAAAAAGTAGAATTCTAAATGTACGTATTTATTTCTAAATTATTCATAGACGCATTTAATCTCTAGTTTTGGATTCTTTGGATATCCATGATCCTGATCTCAGGCCAAGCAGTGATGAAATGGATAAAATGGTTAATTGCCTGAAAAATAAAAAGCAGAAAGCGATTGTTATTATATGTTTTAGGTGATATTATAATTGACGTTTTTATAATTGAAATTCAATATTGTTTTTATTATATATAACAAATATTATTCATTAGTTGTGAAACACTGTTTTAATTACATATTTAATTACAATGACTTAAAGAACGGTTTAAGTGACTTAGATTACTCACAAGACAAAATATTTAGAACTTTAGAGAGAAATTTTTTCCTCTAAGGATTATATACTCATAATTATGAAGTATTTCGTGATTTATAAATAAGTAAATTATTTCAAGACTATTAGCAATTTTGAGAAAAACTTTCTTGACCTTCTTTGTGATGGACATAAATAATGAGTGTAAATATATGAAGATTCAGTAAATCCTGTTAATAGTTTTAGTGTTTAAATTGAAGTTTTTAATGAATTTCAATATATTTGTTTATTTTTATATACCAAAATTTCATTAGTTGTCACATACTGTTTTTATAAATATATATTATTATCTATATAATATAAATAATTTTTTCTTAAATATTCAACATTAAAATTTTAAACTCTTAAAGTACGATTTCCTAAATTTTTCAACATTTGAAATTATTTTGTATTTCTATATAAATACTTAGGAGTTTTTAAACATTCTACACAGGAAAATATTATTGTTCTTTACTTGAAATGCATTGATTTTAGAAAAGGCGATAAAAGGCGATATTTGTGTTCATGAGACTTAGGAAGAGCTGATAGCTTATAAGATTATGTAGGTATTTTTTTTATGAAATATTTGTCATCTAATGTTGCGATTTATATAAAGAAGAAGCTCAATATTATTACAGTAAATGGTGCTTAAATAAACCTGTTTTATTAAAATTTTAATCCTTCTAGTTACGCTTTTTTTCTTAAATTTTCACTAACACATCTTATGATCTTTAAATAGAGATACGCATATTTATTTTGCACGACACTAGTGATTCGTAAATCATTTAGAAAATATCCACCTAGGATAAAAGATTATACTGAGACTTAGACGAGAGGATGCGTTTACGCGGAGCACCTACTAAAACACTTGGATATCTTTCATTGTCATTGGATCAAATTTGTCAAAAAATAAACAGGATATAACATCGCTAATAGGTAGAATTATGTGGGTGTTTTGACGCAACATGTCCTTAATTTGAACGTTTTTATGAAATTCCTCCACATCTTGCTATCTTCATCTACTAAATAATTGCATTTAGTTGTGGAAACCTGTATTCTAATCTAAATTAAATAGTTTAACTCCTTCTCAAATTATATGCGCCTCTTTTTTCTTAATTCTTTGCTAAACCATTACACACATTAAATTTAACGTCAATCCTCTTTAAAGTAGAGCATCGATTTTCCTAACTTTCATTCAAACATTTGAAATTATTTGGTAAGTCTTAAAAATTGGGTTTTTAACGGTAATTTTATTAACTTTAGCATTTTGAAACATATATGTGTTTCGATTCAAAATAGCCATTTTTCATAAAAATGTGCAGAAAGGCGAGATTCTGTTATGACTTTAGGATGTCCTTCAGAGTATGACGTTTTTTTATAACTGATGATACTTATGCCAATATAGCTAGCTTTTTTATTAACCTAACCTGCATAACAAACTTTTTTCATAGAGCTGAAACCGCTGTATTTTAAAAATAAAAATTATACTTCTAAAATTACGCTTCTACTAAAATTCACATTACCAATTTACAACTCTTAAAAGTACGACTATCAAGTCATCTTTCCTCAATTCATAGAATTTGACAATTATTAATAATTCTTAAGATTGGTTTTTAAACGGTATTTTTAGCATTTGAAAATAATGTGTTTCATTGAATGCAACTTCAAAAAGCAGAAAGCGAATTTGGTAAATCTTGTTTTAGTGCTCTAATATTGAGCGATTCTTTTAATGAACTTATTCAATATTTTGTTCTATTACATACTATCACATATCATTTATTAGTCTAGTCTTATTGAAACCTACTGTTTTATGAAAAATTATACATCTTAAAATAATGCTTTTTCTTAATTTCAATTACAAATTTAGAACTGCTTAGAAGTAATCGAACTTAGCTTAAAGTTTCAACATGGCAAATTTAAAACAGAAAAGAATTTATTAATGGTTTTTAGGTGTCTTATATTGAGTTTTTTTTAATGAATTTTCAATATTTGTTTCATATACCAAATATTTAATTAGTTGTGAAAACCTGTTTTAATAAAAAATTTAACTTCTTAAATTATGCTTTTTCTTAAATTTTCACATTACAAATTTAAGAACTTTAAATGTGTACGATTTTTCTAAATTTCAAACCTTTGAGAAATTCAATTTTTTATTTTTTAAAATTGAGTTTAACCTTTATTTTTGGGTCGGCAAATATCCGGTTTTCATTGAGATGCATCTTCAAAAAGCATATCGCGAATTTGTAATAGTTTTAGGTTTCTTAAATTTAACATTTCTTTAATTGAAATTTCAATATTGTTTTTATATTTCTTCACTACCCCACACAACAAATTATTTCACTAAGATCAAAGATCCTTCATTCCTAATTTTATCAATTCGTAATCACTACATACTGACTATTTAAATAAAAAATTCTCTATCAACTCTACTTAAATTAGAATGTCCACTTTTCTTAAATTTTCATGATTTTGAAAATTTAGAAAACTCTTAAAAACGGATTTAATTTTTCTCCTTAAATTTTAAGATATTTGAAATATATTTTATGGATATATCTTCTTAAAAATTCTGAGTTTATAATCGGGATTTTTAAGATTTGAAAAAATAAGTGTTTCATTGAAAATACAAATTCAAAAGCAGAAAAGCGAATATGTTGTTTTAAATAGTTTTAACTACTTTTAAATACCGCTTAAAAGTATTTTAGATATAAAATTTCCATTTGTTTTTCATAAATACCATATATTTCATTAGTAGTGAAACCTGTTTTATAAATTTAACTCTTCCTAAAAACATTTCGTCATGTAAGCACATTTTTTTAGCTGTCATCTCATATAATTTTTCACATTAGACATAATTTTAGAACTCTAAGTATCGAATTTTCCTAATTTTCAACCTTTGAAAATTATTTGAGTATTCCCTTTTCTACAAATTTGCGATCTTTAATACACCGTCTCTACAGCTCTGCACGTATTTCTAGGCCTTTATCGTCCTAAACAATTACTTTCTCTGCGAAAAACTCTGTCACTTACAAAGCAGAAAATGAAGCTTTTTAGGTGTCTAAATTGACGTTTTTTAATGAAATTTCAAGTTATTTGTTTTTATATACAATATCTTTCATTAGCACAGTGATCACAAAATCCATTTCAGCTAAAACATTATTAACTTCTAATATATCAGCATTTTTCTTAAAATTGGCATTTTCATACTACTTTTTTATAATGGAATCCCTAAAGACACTACTCAATATTTACTATTTTCTGTGTTATCACATTAAAATATGTATTTTTCTAACACGGAGTATATACTTTTACTATAGCATATTACAAAAATAGTGTATGAATGAATGTCCTCAAAATGCAGAAAGCGAATTTGGTTAATAGTTTAAGTGTCTTAAATTGACATTTTTTATATAATTGAAATTATAAATTTTGTTTACTTATATACTTTCTAAACATATTTCATTAGTATATGTATACTCGTTTATATTCAAAAACAACTAATCAATACTATTTTCATAAATAGCAACTATCTGTTTCAATTTCTCATCATATTAAATTTGAACATTTAAAGTACGGATTCCCTTTCTCCTCAATTTCAACATTTGATATCGAAATTATTTGATAATTCTTTAAATTTGAGTTTTTTAACGGATTTTTGCATTTGAAAAATAATGTGTTTCATTGAAATGCATTTCAAAGCAGTATCAGCGATTCTGTTTATATAGTTCTTAAGGTCTAAATATTGACGTCCTTTTTTAATGAAATTTCAATATTTATATATAATTACATAAATTTATTAGTTGTGAAAACCCTGTTTTAAATAAAAATTTTAACTTTAAATACGTTTTTCTGTCTCTTTAAATTAGCCATAAGGGCACTAGTCTCCAGAATCTTGAAGATTATGGCATATAAATTTATTATTTCATATAATTTTGCTGTTAATCATCTTAATACTATTGAGAGTTACTTTTACTGTATAATTTAGCATTTGAAAAATATGTGTTTATGAAATGCGATTTCAAAGCAGAAAAGCGTATTTGTTAATAGTTTTATAATTTCAGTTGTCTTAAATTGACGTTTTTTATGAATTTCATATTTGTTTTATATACAATATTTTCATTAGTAGTGAAACCTGTTTTTCATAAATTTTACTTTAAAATTAGCTTTTTTCTTATTCACATTACAAATTTAGAATTCTTAAAAGTACGGATTTTCCTAAATTTCACATTTGAAGAAATGTCTCTGGTATTCTCTTATTAATTGCGTTTTTAACGGATTTTAGCAATTTGAAAAATAATCATGTGTTTCATTGAAGATGAATGTCAGAAGAGAGAAGGAGCGAATTTGTTTACATGATCTTTCTTAAGTGTGTCTTCTATACATTGACGTTTTTTAAATGAATTTAATATATTTGTTTTATCATTATATAAAAATACTCAATTGTATGAGTGAAACCTGTTTAATAAAAAAATTTAACTTCTAAAATTATGCTTTTACTTAACATTCATTCCACATTACGCAGCAGGATTTATCAATTGAACTGCTACTTTAATAGTCGATTATTATATCATATATAACTTTAAGCATTTCTCAACTATTTTTTATATATATAAGATCGCTTAACAATTTGTGTTTCTCACTCTTATTTTTTATATCATATAGTATTTCAATATTCAGGTGATTTATTCTAAGACATAATATCTCAATGCAGAAACGAATATGTTATTATAGTTCACTAAAGGCTTAATACACTATAACGGTATGTCTTTTAATATGTAATAATTCTCAATATTTGTTTTCTTTCCTATCCCAATTCCCCTCCACTCTAGGCAATGATAACATGTCTTTAAATGCATAAAATATTATAACTATATATTTCGTCCTCCTGCATCTCTTTTCTCATACTTTTAATATTTTCACTATTGTGCCAATGTAAAGATTTGTATTATGCAACTACATCTAATAAAGTTAACGAATATCTTATTATACCGCTATATAGATTTTCATGACATTTGAAAATTAACTACCATATATATCTATGTACACAAGTCCATCTAATTAAGATGAGGGATTCTTTTAGCATTGCGAAAAAAATCATATTCGTATTCATTAAAATATAACAGCAAGACAGTATAACGGAACTCGTCCTTATCAGTATTTATTCAAGCGCAATAAACTACTATTAACCTTGCACGTTATACTTTAATAAAAATTCATATATTGTTATTTTCTACCAATTACATTCACTAATAAGAAACACGAAAATGTTCTTTATATAATAAAATTTTAACATTCTAACTATCTAGTATATTTCCTCTTAATTATTTAAGATTAACAGAGGTACTATTTAATGCTAATTTCGTAACTCTTAAAGTTACGATTTTTCCAAAATTTCCAAAATTTCAATACATTTGAAATTTTGAGTCATTCATCATATAATGCATGTTGTGTTTACGCGAGAGCTATTTTCTAGAGCATATTTTGACAAAATACTAATGCGTATTTTCCACTCTCCGTTCTTGATCGATAAATGCCGCTTCAAAAGCAGAAATGTGAAATTTTAGGTGTCTTAAATTGAACTTTTTTTAAATGAAGAGTAATTTGGGTGATTATATTGAAGCTAGATTTTTTTACAAATTCTACAAATAGCACAAGCAAGATTGTAATACACTCACTTCTATTTTTTTAAATAAACAACAATCTCAGCTAACTCTCTCTCTCTTAAAAATAATTAGACTCTTTCTTCTTTAACACAATTCATTTCAATATTAAGACCTCTACCTGATACTATATAACTCAAAGACTCCATAAAAAACCATGGCGAGAAGTCACGTGAGTGAGTATCGGTGGGTCTCTTTTTCAAGTGAGAGTTGTGTGATTCGGTGAGATTGTGTATATTAGATATATTTAGATTATTTGATAGTATTTACGAGTGATATGTTAACTCTCGCCGTGATATTGCTGAGTAGCCCTCGAGCTGTGCCTAATAGGTTTGATATGCGTTGCATTATGATATACCTGCGTTCAGAAATAGAGCGTATTTGTACCTAATGTTTTAGGTGGTGTGTTAAGAGGTCTGTAGGTGGGTTTAAAATACACGATGTGTATTTTCTTGTTGAGTTTTGGTTTGGATGTACTCTACTTAAATCTGAAATTTAACTGTCTTGCCCCGGATAATTTACGGAAAGCACGGAGACTAATACTTATAATTATGATATGTGTGCTCTGCTTGCTGTGTGCCAATATTAGCAAATTAGTTTATCGCGTATAGCGTCTTCTTTTACGTGGAGTGTAGACTGGATTTGAGGGTGTCATTTAATAGTGAGTCTGTACTTATTGCTATAATCTCGTATGTGTTGATTTTAGTATGTCTTATATATTTGTGTATTATATGTTGTGTCTGTCTTATAGCATCTTAGATAGTGATCTCATAGTATATTTGATGTATTGAAATATAGCAGATGAATATAGTGTAGGGTGTGTAGATGTTACGTATTATATATAGTGTTTAATTATTATATTGTAAGATATGATCTTGTTCATCATAGATTTCGTGATATTTATATAGTTGATGTATATTCTATGAGTTTCTGTATAGTACGGATCTCGTATCTGTGTATAATTATTTGTTTAATCTCTAGTTCGTTAGTCACTCTCGTTTGTATAGTTTCGATATATATTATGATGTGGAGATTAAAAGGTTAAAGTATAGGTGTGATTATATATATATAAGTTGTGAGTCTTTCAGTGTGAGATTTTGGTGTTAGTCTTGATTATAGATGATTGTATTGTAGTATGTAGTTGATAATTCATGCCTATTTGTATATAAAATAATCGCTTATCACTCGATATTGAGTTATCCCCTAATAAGAAGTAAGAAAAGCGAGATTTGTTTAATAAGTTTTAAGGATCGAGCTTAAATTGACGTCTTATTAGAATTATGTATCCTTGTTTTATAGCTTGCACATATGTTTCATCTTCTATAGTTTAGTGTAAAAATCAAATGTTTTATTAAAAAATTTTAACTTCTAAATCTACGCTTTTTCTTAAAATATAAAATCCCAATTACCTTATCTTTAGACATTATTACAAGACTGAAAAGTATGTTCAAAATCATCAAAGATACTGCTATACCTCGGATCAGTTTGCTCTTGTCACGATCTTTATAAATTTTTCAGTTTCACACTTAGATAATAACAGTTTAATATCTCAATATAATTCTGTATTATAAAATTCTTCCTTCCTGTTTCCAATACGTGACAAATTTTTAAACTCAAGCCCGGCGAGATTTTTATATGCTATATTTTTAGCAAAATAATAAACATAGACATGTTATTTCATTGATAATGCTACTGTATCTAAAAAATCAGAAAAGCGATCTTTATGACTCTTATCTCTCGGGTGATTTTTTAGTATCTTATCCCACAATTGATACAAACTGTCAACTGTGTAGTGTTTTTTTTAAAATGCAATTCAATATTTCGTTTCATAAATATTATGAAATATTTATTAGTGGTGAAAACCTGTTTTTTAATAAAAATTTTAACTTCTAAAATTTATACAATTTATTTTCTTTCAATATTTCCATATATAAATTTTTCACATTCACAACGACAAAAACCAAAATCAATAACTTTTTCTACTTCGACTATATTAAAACGCTCATACTTTACTCAACTACCAACTTCCTAGCATAATTCTGCCAAAAAAAATTTTAGACAAGTGCATTATTATTTATTGTCTGTAAAATATATTTGAGAGTTTTTACATAATTGTGCTTTAAAAAGTTTTGGATTAATAAAATATATAGTTGATCTGAAAAGAAATTGCATATTTTATAAAGAAAATACATACGAAATTTAGTGTATTGGTACAATATACTAGTATTTATTTAATAGGATTTCTTTAAAATATGCCGTTTTTTTTTTATGATAATTTCAAATATTTGTTTATTTATATATATAATATAAGTACAATAATATTTCATAAGTGTTAATATATATATAGTAGAAAACATGTGTATCAAAATAGATTAAAAAAATTTATAGACTGTCTTTACAAGAATACAGACTTATTTTTAAATAATTTCGGGCATTTTTTCTTTAAATTTCACAGTTAGACTATTCTCTTTTTCTATTTTTTCAATTTAGCACCTTCTTATTATCTCGATCTTTATCTTCTTCTTTCTAGATTTTCTTTCTTTCCTTCATTCCTTGCTTCCTTCTTTCACTATTTTCTTTGCTTCTTCTTTTCTGTCTTCTTTCTTTAACGGATCCTCACAACCTGTGACGTCATATTAGTTACTCTGATAGTAATTTTCTTAAACTATTTAAGATTTTTATAATATATATTAAAAATCTGTGTAAAAAAATAAATTACTTTAAATATTATTTAGTAATTATAAATAACTTAAAAGATTATTTCTCGAAATAAAATTTTTATGGATTCATTCTCCGTTTTACTCCAAAGCATATATATATATATATTAGGTCTGCCGTTGGGCAGACGAATCTTTGACAAGGGTTAATATGCCCCAGTTTAAATGTAATACTGCTTGTATTGTGTAGAATTTTATAATTGTGATAGATTTCATGCTACAAGGTTAATTTATAATGGCTTTTAAAACGGCCTAAAACTACTCTGGGAGGTAAAAAGAAAATGTTTCTCGCTCTGAGCAGGCTTGAAACCAAGTCTTTTCTGATTTTATGAATTGTCACAGACGGATTTAATTTTTAAATATAGAAAAGTGAAAACTGATTCCTTTTCTTTATGCCATTAAAAGTATGATACATTCAGAGCAGATGATCTGGGATAGGGTTTGCCGACACATTGGGTGCGGTGCTTGTGCGCTAAGCGGGGAACTCGGCTCGACACACAATTTCAGCCTCTCGGTGTGGAGCGACAAAAAGGACTTCTGTGCGTGGTTCGCTTTCTTTGGTGCGGTGCGGTGTAGTGCGGTGCTGAAAATTCCATTGCTCGGACAACCCCAATCTGTTACAGCGAGATTTTGACTTTCGAGGAAACTGATAAATTCAGATATTGGCAAAGTAAAGCCTGATTATTGAAGACATCAAAAACGAACATACAAAAATAATCTTATTTCCCTCAGAACTTCAGGTTGGATCACAATTTTAGGAAGAGGTGGAGTGATCACAAAGGTCTTGTGAGGTCACAATGATAAGAGGCTTTGGAGCATTTTCCCCATTTATTTCATTTTATTTTATTTTATGCCTGTGGAAAAAGGCTTTATTATTCTTCAAGCAAAGCAATGGCCACACATGAGTGCTTTGTTGCCTATGAAATCTAATTACCTATCAAAAAGAAGAACGTAACGAGAACTATGCTGCATCCTTTGGTGGAAATTTTGTTCGAAAGGTGAATAGAGTGGTACTTCCGTTTTAATATATATATATATATATATATATATATATATATATATATATATATATATATATATATATATATATATATATATATATATATATATATATATATATATATATATATATATATATATATAATAATAAAAATAATAATAAAAAACACACAAACACACACACAAAATAATATTAAAAACACACACACACACACACACACACACACACACACAATACACACACACACACACACACACACAATAATAATAATAATAATAATAATAATAATAATAATAATAATAATAATAATAATAATAATAATAATAATAATAATAATAATAATAACAATAAAGTGGAATGAGAAGGTGCATGCTGCATTCATAGACTTGGAAAAGGCATTCGATAGAATAAATAGGGAGAGACTGTGGAGAGTGTTAGAAGATCCGATGTATGCCATACCAGAAAGTCTGATAGCAGCCATTAAAAGTATGTATGAAAATCCAATAAATACGGTTAGAGGAACAGGAAGAGAGAAGTGGTTTGAAGTGAAAACGGGGGTTAGACAGGGAAGTGTACTGTCACCATTGCTCTTTGCACTTTACCTGGACAGCTGCCTTAAAAGGATATGCATAAGGGAAAATAGGGAGCACACTTTGGTTTATGCGGATGATGCGGCAGTGATAACATCAGGAGCTCAAGACCTGCAAGAAGCTGTGAATAGGTGGAATGAGGTACTGAAGTCAATGGGCATGAGAATAAACAGAGAGAAAACGGAAATAATGGTGATTGCAAGAGAGAGGGAAGAGATAGTAGTGAACATAGAAGATACAAGGCTTAAGCAAGTGAATAGATTTAAGTATTTGGGCGTGGTATTTGATGATCAAGGAAGACAAGATGACGAGTTGAAAGGGAGAATTGGGAGATTTTCACAGAATGTGGGAATGTTATACCCGTTGCTAAAGGAGAAAGGGATACCAACAGAGGTTAAAATATTAATATATAAAACAATTCTGAGACCGATATTGTTGTATGGATCTGAATGCTGGACAATGAATACGATACAAAAAAGCAGAATAGAAGCTGCGGAAATGAGGGTACTTAGACTCATTAGAGGAGTATCGTTGAGAGACAGAATGAGGAGCGAGCTGGTGAGGAGAGAACTGGGAGTGGAACCTGTTTTGGAATGCGTGGAGAGAAACCAGTTAAGATGGTTTGGACATGTGAAAAGAATGAGAGAAGGGGAGAGATTGAGAGAGATGATGGATTGGAGACCAGAAGGTAGGAGACCAGCAGGAAGACCGAGGAAGAGATGGATGGATTCGGTGGCGGAGGCTGTACAACGTAGAGGCAAGACGGTAGAGGAAGTAGAGGAGGAACGAACATTTGAAGATAGAAATCTTTGGAGAAGATTCTGGAGGAGTAGCACCTGACAGGCATACCCTAACAGGATGGATGGTACAAAAAAAAATATATATATATATATATATATAGCATATATATATAAAAATATATATATATATATATATATATAGTTATAGTATATATATATATATGTTGTTATATATATATATATATATATAAGGTCACAGATAAAAACCACCGTTTAAGGTCAGAGCCCTAATCTAGGAGGGGTGTACTCATTTAACGTCCGAGCAGGACGGAGCCAAGCCCAAGGAGAGAATAGCTCACATTCTCCCACCCGACCAGTTGCGAACCTGGGACCCTCGCTTTGTTTGGCGAGTGCTCTACCACTGTAAATAAATATCTTGAATGTAACTATTTATTAAACAAAAAAATACCTATATATATATATATATATATATATAGCAGCAGAGTATATATATATATATATATGTTATATATATATATATATATATATATATATATATATATATATATATGCAAATGTTATATATATATATATATATACATATGGAGGTATATATATATATAGCAGCAGTTATGGTAGCATAAAGAGATATATATATATATATATAGCATATATATGTATATATATATATATGTATATATATATATACAGTATATATATACATATATATATATATATATATATATATATATGATATATATGTATATATATATTATATATATATATATATATATATATATATATATATATATATATATTTATATATATAAGTGTTATATATAAATATGATACACATACAAGTTATGTTAGATAAATATTTATATGTGATATTATATATATATATATATATATATATATATATATATATATATATATAAACAAATGCATATATAAATAGTAACTAAATACATATACATTTATATACATGTTATTGCCATTGCCATTATTACTGTTACTGTTGCTATGTGTATTTGTATGTATAAATTGTATATAGATATACATACATAAATATATATAGAATCACTAAAAGATATATATATATATAGTAAGTATATATATATATATATATATATATATATATATATATATATATATATATATATATATATATATATATATATATATATATTATTTATTATTATTATTATACAAACACTTATTCCCGCTTAAGCGGGGTAGTGGTACGTGCAGCTTCCCTAATTCATATTTTCCTTCATCTCGCCCCCACCCACCTCCTCCATTCCATTCTATCTCTCGCCAACACCCTACCTTCCTCCACCCTCATCCCTCTCTCTTCCAGCATTTCCTTTATTCCATCCATCCACCTTCTTCTCGGTCTCCCCCTTCCTCTTCTTCCTATCCCCTCCGCCTCCCAAACTCTCCTAACCACCCTCTGTTCCTCCATTCTCTCCAGATGTCCAAACCATCTTAACATTCCCTTCTCCGCTCTTCTCACCAAACCATTTTTCCAATCACATCTCTCTCTTATCACCCTATTCCTAATCCTCTCTCTTTTACTAACCCCACATACCGCTCTCAACCCTTTCATCTCAAACACTTCCAGCTTCTTCTTGGACCTAGCATTCAACCCCCATGTTTCACACCCATATAGTACCGCTGGAACACATATTTTTTCAAACATACTTATCTTAAGTTTATGTGATAAATCCCCCCTTTCCATAATTCCCTCAGACCACTCAATGCTCTCATTCCTTCTCCTACTCTGTGATCTATCTCTTCCTTCATCCCTCCTTCCTTACCCAAATCCATCCCTAAATATCTGAAAACCTTTACTTCTTCTAATACTACACCTCCTACTCTAATCTCTAACCCCATCCCCTCATCTGTTTCATCCTCCTCAAACACTAACACTTTACTCTTTCCTGGGTTTATCTTAAGACCCTTTTGTCCACACACTCTCTCAAACTCCTTCACCAAATACTACAGCCCTTCTGAATTCTTCGCCACTAAGGCAGTATCATCCGCAAATAGTATCATGTTCACTTCCCATCTATCACCCCTATCCATCAATTCCACCCCTCTCCCCTCCCTCATCATTCCTCTGCAGACACTCTCCATAAATAAATTGAAAAGCCACGGTGACATTACACATCCCTATCTTAACCCTCTCTTCACCCCAAACATCTCACTCTCCCCCCCTAATACTCTCACACACATTCTGCTATTCCTATAAAAGGCCCTAATACCTTTACCTAATTTACCCCCTACTCCATATTCCTCCAGCACCTTCCATAATTCCCCCCTCTTCACTCTATCATATGCTTTCTCCAGATCAAGAAAACACCCGTACACTTTCCCTTTCCTTTCTATACCTTTCTCCACAAGCATCTTCATCGTGAATACTTGATCCACACACCCCCTTCCCATCCTAAATCCTCCTTGTTCTTCCCCCATTCTTCCTCCGTTAAATCTCTCACCCTCTCAATTAGTATTCTCCCATACACTTTCCCTACTACACTCAAAAGACAAATACCTCTATAATTCCCACACTCCATCCTATCCCCTTTCCCTTTATACAGGGGAACCAAACAACCATCCTCCCAATCCTGTGGAACCTCTCCCTTCCTCCAACATAAATTATATAACCTATACAGCCATTCCTCCACCCCTCTGCCTCCCATCTGTAACATTTCCATACTCACACCATCTAGACCTGTAGACTTTCCTTTTTTTCCTTTAGTTAACGCCCTAATAATTTCTTCCATTTGTATTTCCATATCCCCTTCCTGCCCCACTTCCCCCCCATCCTCACCTCTTGTAAATCCTCCTCATCTCTCCCACCCATTTCATTCAATAATCCTCTAAAATATTCCCCCCATCTTTTTCTCACCCTATCCTCCCCTCCTATCCATTCCCCATCCCCTCCCTTAACCCTCTCTCCCTAACCCTTCCATCTTCTTCCTTTTTTTATTTACTTCTTTCCAGAATATCTTGCTCCCTGTTTCAAAATTTTCTGTCACTTTTCTACACCATTCATTATTTGCATTTCTCTTCGCCCTCTCCACTGCCCTCTTTGCTTCCACTCTAACCCTTCTATATTCCTCCCAGCTTTCCCTTCTCCTATTCCCCAACCATTTCACATAAACCTCTTTTTTCTTTTTCACCAACTCTTTCACCTCCTCACTCCACCATTCACTTCCTTTCCTTCTACTTGCTCCCACCCTTTTTACTCCACATATCCTTCTGGCCTCTTCACAAATTGTCTCTTTAAATCTCATCCACTCCTCCTCCACTTCCCTAATTTCCGTCCCTCTCACGTCCCTCCACCTATCCTCCATACCCCTCATAAACTCCCTCTTACACATTGCCTCATCTAATTTTTCCACCTTTATGACTTCTATTCTCCTCTTTTTTTCTCTTTCCCTAACCGTTACCTCTCCCCCTACCCTTAATCTAGCAACCACCAAATAGTGATCAGATAACCCCCTACCTGCCCCTCTGAATACATTTACATCTAGTAATCTGCCCCTATCCTTATTATATATAAATTGGTTGTGTTAAAGAACGTTTTAAATCTCTATGAATAATGTTCTAACAGACTTTCTCCATTATCATTCCTTTCCCCTACCCCAAATGGACCTATAATTCTCCCCATCTCCTCTCTTCCCACTCCTGCATTCAAATCTCCTAATAAACAAATTTTATCATTTACCCCGAAACTTTCCCAACATTCATTCAACTCACTCCAAAATCTTTCTCTCTCCTCCTCCCTCGCTCCATTTACTGGTGCATACGCGCATATAAAAACCCACATTTCCCCCCCAAATTTCATTTTAACCCACATTATTCTCGAACTCACCTATTTGCACATTTTTACCTTATCCCACAACTCTTTCCTCATAACTATTCCTACCCCTTCCCTCGCCCTCACTCTCTCGTTCACCCCCGAAATCATACCCTTAAATTTTCCAAAGTCCATCTCCTTCTATCCTTTCAGCTTTGTTTCTGTCAACCCTAGCATATCCAACCTTTTTTCTTCGAAACATTAACCCCACTTCTTCCCTTTTCAAATCCTCATTTATCCCTCTCACATTCATACAACCCACTCTAATCTAATCTCTTTTACCCATCCTAACTCTTTACTCCCCCTTACTCTCTTTTATCCTGACCCTCTTATTCACCACTCTACTTTCTACTATTCCCACACTTGATTCGGCTGCACGCTTACCGGGATCCCACAACCTGAGGCACTTCCCAATACCTCAAGCTCCAAACCCCGCTCAAACAACCACACCCTAAAAATACCCTAAATCTATATTCTAAAACTAATTCACAATATATAAATAGAACTTAAATTAAAACTTATGTTGTTTACGAAATTAATACTTTGATGTATATTCTTCCTACTGTTGAAGACACTCCTCTTCTTCTCAGCTTTCGAATCTATTCCTATAGGAAAATCAAAAGGATCCTTGATGTAAACTCCTTCTGTCTTGAGGATACTCTTCTAGAGTTCCTTTGCTTTTTTCCTACACTTAATTCTTTCTTGCTTGATATTTTATTCTATCCTGATGTTGATTCGCAACACTAGTATTTTAATTTTATTTGAATTACTTCTATTTATTATAATAAGTTGCACTCGAAAGCCTTGAGGTGATCTTTTCACGTAAATACAAAGTAGAAAACCTCAGTAAATTTCTTTCCTGATGATGATTTGTAGCAACACTTGTATTTAAATTATATTAGAATCACCTCTGTTACTTTTACTAAGTTGCACTTTGATCCTTTAGATCCTTGAATATTCTTCTTCAAGTAAAATAAGGCAAAAAACCTCAACAAAATCTAAGAGTCCAAAAGCACATATACTGGTAATTATGCCA
>JABUQX010018289.1:67500-72500 GCA_015478945.1 Trachelipus rathkii
TGATACTACAAGTTTCATTTATATAAGTATTTATGGCTTTTCCAACCTAGTATTTTCAAAAGATATATTATTATTTTTATTATTATTATTATTATTATTATTATTATTATTATTATTATTATTATTATTATTATTATTATTATTATTATTATTATTTATTATTATTATTATTATTATTATTATTATTATTATTATTATTATTATTATTATTATTATTATTATTTGATATTGATAGTATATATATATATATATATATATACATATATATATATATATATATATTAGTATATATATATATATATATATATATATATATATATATATATATATATATATATATATATATATATATATATTATTATTTTTTATACAAACACTTATTCCCGCTTAAGCGGGGTAGTGGTACGTGCAGCTTCCCCAATTCATATTTTCCTTCATCTCGCCCCCACCCACCTCCTCCATTCCTTTCTATATCTCGCCATCGCCCTACCTTCCTCCACCCTCATCCCTCTCTCTTCCAGCATTTCCTTTATTCCATCCATCCATCTTCTTCTTGGTCTCCCCCTTCCTCTCCTTCCTATCCCCTCCGCCTCCCAAACTCTCCTAACCACCCTCTGTTCCTCCATTCTCTCCAGGTGTCCAAACCATCTTAGCATTCCCTTCTCCGCTCTTCTCACCAAACCATTCTTCCAATC
This sequence comes from Trachelipus rathkii, assembly GCA_015478945.1. Lineage (NCBI taxonomy): Eukaryota > Metazoa > Arthropoda > Malacostraca > Isopoda > Trachelipodidae > Trachelipus > Trachelipus rathkii. Next base: position 68,196 of record JABUQX010018289.1, read on the forward strand.
ACATCTCTCTCTTATCACCCTATTCCTAATCCTCTCTCTTTTACTAACCCCACACACCGCTCTCAACCCTTTCATCTCAAACACTTCCAACTTCTTCTTGGACCTAGCATTTAACCCCCATGTTTCACACCCATATAGTACCGCTGGAACACAAATTTTTTCAAACATACTTATCTTAAGATTAAGTGATAAATCCCCCTCTTTCCATAATTCCCTCAGACCACTCAATGCTCTCGTTCCCTCTCCTACTCTGTGATCTATCTCTTCCTTCATCCCTCCTTCCTTACCCAAATCCATCCCTAAATATCTAAAAACCTTTACTTCTTCTAAAACTACACCTCCTACTCTAATCCCTAACCCCATCCCCTCATCTGTTTCCTCCTCCTCAAACACTAACACTTTACTCTTAACTGGATTTATCTTAAGACCCTTTTGTCCACACACTCTCTCAAACTCCTTCACCAAATACTTCAGACCTTCTGAATTCTTCGCCACTAAGGCAGTATCATCCGCAAACAGTATCATGTTCACTTCCCATTTATCACCCCTATCCATCAATTCCACCCCTCTCCCCTCCCTCATCATTCCTCTACAGACACTCTCCATAAATAAATTGAAAAGCCACGGTGACATTACACATCCCTGCCTCAACCCTCTCTCTACTCCAAACATCTCACTCTCCCCCCCTCATCTCACACACATTCTGCTATTCCTATAAAAGGCCCTAATACCTTTACCTAATTTACCCCCTATTCCAAATTCTTCCAGCACCCTCCATAATTCCCCCCTCTTCACTCTATCATATGCTTTCTCCAGATCTAAAAAACACCCATACATTTTCCCTTTCTTTTCTATACCTTTCTCCACAAGCATCTTCATTGTGAATACTTGATCCACACACCCCCTTCCCACCCTAAATCCTCCTTGTTCTTCCCCCATACTCTCTTCCGTTAAGTCTCTCACCCTCTCAATTAGTATTCTCCCATACACTTTCCCTACTACACTCAAAAGACAAATGCCTCTATAATTACCACACTCCATCCTATCCCCTTTCCCTTTATAAAGGGGAACCAAACAACCATCCTCCCAATCCTGTGGAACCTCTCCCCTCCTCCAACATAAATTATATAACCTATACAGCCATTCCTCCACCCCTCTGCCTCCCATCTGTAACATTTCCATACTCACACCATCTAGACCTGTGGACTTTCCTTTTTTTCCTTTAGTTAACGCCCTAATAATTTCTTCCATTTGTATTTCCATATCCCCTTCCCTCCCCACTTCCCCCCCATCCCCACCTCTTGTAAATCCTCCTCATCTCTCCCACCCATTTCATTCAATAATCCTCTAAAATATTCCCCCCACCTATTCCTCACCCTAACCTCCCCTCCTATCCATTCCCCTTCCCCTCCCTTAACCCTCTCTCCTAACCCCTCCATCTTCTTCCTTTTTTTATTTACTTCTTTCCAGAATAACTTGCTCCCTGTTTCAAAATTTTCTGTCACTTTTCTACACCATTCATTATTTGCATTTCTCTTCGCCCTCTCCACCGCCCTCTTTGCTTCCACTCTAATCTTTCTATATTCCTCCCAACTTTCCCTTCTCCTATTCCCCAACCATTTCACATAGACCTCTTTTTTCTTTTTCACCAACTCTTTCACCTCCTCACTCCACCATTCACTTCCTTTCCTTCTACTTGCTCCCACCCTTTTTACTCCACATATCCTTCTGGCCTCTTCACAAATTGTCTCTTTAAATCTCTTCCACTCCTCTTCCACTTCCCTAATTTCCGTCCCACTCACGTCCCTCCACCTATCTTCCATTCCCCTCCTAAACTCCCTCTTACACATTGTCTCATCTAATTTTTCCACCTTTATGACTTCTATTCTCCTCTTTTTTTCTCTTTCTCTAACCGTTACCTCTCCCCCTACCCTTAACCTAGCAACCACCAAATAGTGATCAGATAACCCCCTACCTGCCCCTCTGAATACATTTACATCTAGTAATCTGCCTCTATCCTTTCTATTTATACACACATAATCCAATATCGCCCTCCCCCCGTTATCTCACTCTTCCATGTATACTTATGATTTTCACTTTTCTTGAACCAAGTATTCCCAATTATCATTCTTCTATCAACACACAACTCTAACAGACTCTCTCCATTATCATTCCTTTCCCCTAGCCCAAATGGGCCTATAATTCTCCCCCATCTCCTCTCTTCCCACTCCTGCATTCAAATCTCCTAATAAACAAATTTTATCATTTATCCCGAAACTTTCCCAACATTCATTCAACTCACTCCAAAATCTTTCTCTCTCCTCCTCCCTCGCTCCATTTACTGGTGCATACGCGCATATAAAAACCCACATTTCCCCCCCAAATTTCACTTTAACCCACATTATTCTCGAACTCACCTATTTGCATAATTTTACCTTATCCCACACCTCTTTCCTCATAACTATGCCTACCCCTTCCCTCGCCCTCACTCTCTCGTTCACCCCCGAAATCATACCCTTAAATTTTCCAAAGTCCATCTCCTTCTATCCTTTCAGCTTTGTTTCTGTCAACCCTAGCACATCCAATCCTTTTTCCTCGATTAACATTAACATATATATATATATATATATATATATATATATATATATATATATATATATATATATATATATATATATATATATATATATATATATTATATATATATATATATATATATATATATATATATATATATATATATATATATATATATATATATATATAAATATATATAAATAAGTATATATATATATATATATATATATATATATATATATATATATATATATATATATATATATATATATATATATATATATATATATATATATATATATATATTTTATATATATATATATATATATATATATATATATATATATGGGCGTAGGCAGGGGGGGAACTTGCCCCCCTAAATCTTGGCGAAAAAAAATTATGAACCTTATATGTTTGCCAGACGACGTTTTTAAGGGTTTATTAGTAGAAAAACTGAAAATACATCAATCGATAGATAATGAAGTAGTAATTACTAATTACTAACGTATTATATTATTTTTTCTAAAGTTTTAATGTGTTTTCGTTTTCATATTGGCTTAAAGTCAACTAGCTTTGTGCTTTTATACAGCTGGCTTCTTCTGACATTATTCTCCGCTAGAACTCTCAGTATGTCGATAACATTTGGCGGCTGCCAAAGCTGTTAAATCAATCACGGAAAGCGTACCCGTTGATATTCAGCTGCAGACAACACATCAAAAAATAATTGCAGAAAATAAAAGAAATATTACAGCAATTTTGAAGACCATAATTTTCTGCGGAACCCATGACTTACCTTTAAGAGGTAAAGACCTGCATGAGGGAATTTTTGAAGACCTGATTAAGCTGCGAATAGAATGTGGTGATTGGGAATTGAAAGAGCATATTCAAGGACAGAAGAATGCCGTCTGGACATCTCCGATGATTCAAAATGAACTGATCAATTTGTGTGGAAATATCGTAAAAAAACATGATTGTCGCGGTTGCAAATTTTTTTTTGCATCTACTCCATATTGACAGATGAAACTGCGGATTTGTCAGGCAACGAACAATTATCTATAGCATTAAGGTTTTTCGATCTTGAAAAAATGACTGTTCGAGAAGAATTTCTGGGGTTTGAAGTTCTTGAAGTTCTTGAACCATTGCCAAAACGATTGATTTGTTTTTAGAAAAGGTTTGAAGCCGAGACTATGCGTTGGTCAAGGGTACGACAGCTACGCAGCATTGGCAGGATAGAACATAGGGTTCAAAAGAAACTGCGGGAAAAATATGAAAAAAAAGATTATATTTTCACTGTGTAAGCCATCGGCTTAATTTGGTCATTAATGACCTAAACATTTTTCCGGAAATTTGAAATACTATTGCCATAATAAAAGACAAACTTTTTCAGAGACTCCAACCTAAGAAGAAAATACATTCCCAACTTGCCTAAACTTTGTGAAACCCGTTGGACTCAAAAATATAGTATTGTTATTTTCCATACAAATATGATAAAAATTGTTGAAGGCAACAATCAAACAAGAAAAACAGCTTTTCTATTATTCTGTTCGGCAACAAGACCCAATTTCATTATTACCTCTTCCGTAATAACCAAATATTTTGCTTTAGTTGAACCAGTGGTTAACATTATTCAAACAAAAAATATTTACCTTAAACAGTACTCTGATCATATCCAAAGAATTTTGAAGGTTGTCAAAGACCAATGCAAAACTGCTGATCAAATAATTGCTG
>JABUQX010018289.1:77500-85000 GCA_015478945.1 Trachelipus rathkii
TATATATATATATATATATATATATATATATATATATATATATATATATATATATATATATATGTTCCTCACTGTAATGTTGAAAGTTGCATTGAACATCGAGCAAGCTACGAGCATGGATGTGGGTAAATTCATGTTCTTCAGCCCTGCTACATGCATGGTGGCGGGTCCTACAGGCTGTGGGAAAACCTTTCTGCTGTTAAACATATTAAAGGATGGTGGAATTTTTGAGCATACACCTGTGAAAATAATCTGGTGCTATAGTGTATTCCAGGAGAAGTTTAATGAATATAATAATATAGTAGAATTCCATGAAGGTGTATACGATATTAAATCATTGGAAAATGTACAAGGTCATAAAGTTATAGTTCTGGACGACATGCTGCACAAGTTAAACGAAGATATAGCTGAGACGTTTACGGTGTATTCCCATCATTTAAATATATCTGTATTTTTCATTACACAGAACATTTTTCATCAAAGCAGACACATGAGGACTGTTTCTTTAAACACTCAGTATCTGATCCTGTTTGGTCAAAGAAGAGATATGAGTCAGGTGAATGTCCTAGGGTCACAGATGTTCCCGTCAGCAAGAAAAGAGTTCTTGAAAGTATATAAAGAAGTTACTTCGGACCCGTACGGATACTTGCTGTGCGAACTTCACCCTAGGAACACGCATAGAGTCCTGCTCCGCACTAACATTCTTCCGCACGAGGTAGAAACTGTGTACATTCCTGAATAATGAGTAGTTTAGTTGTAAAGTATTTGCCTCTTATAAAAAGATTTAAAAAGCTGAAACCGGCTGAAAAGCGCAAAATAATCTGTGATGATGAGAAGTTCACCCAGTGTGTATGTGAACTCTGCTTAAATCTTATAAAGGGGAATGTTCCTTTAAACAGGCCTCAGAAGGTAAAGCTGCGTCGACATAGAAACACCATTAAAAAACTCTCGCGTAACATAAAGCATCTGAAAAATAAAAAGAAGGTGTTGCAGAAGGGAGGTGGTGTATTCCTGCCTCTACTTTTCTCAGTTATTGCTCCTCTGATTACCAAGTGGATATCTTCATAATGAAGAAGGTCGCTGTATTACCGTTTAACGAGTATGAGAAAATGAAATGTAATACTACTCCATCGTTGCAGAGAGCACACACTCAGCCTACACAACCACAGCCTTACGGGGTGTCGTCCTCACTGCAATTTCCACCCCCAAATCATCAGCATCATTTCTCTCTAGAGAATCAACAACCTTTGAGCCCTGCACAAATTCACCAGCCAGCTCTGCCTTACAGCTTGATCGACCCTAAAGTTGAACAGATAAGCAATTACGAGCAAGAGGTGTATCGGATATTAAATTCAGACATTAACATCCATGAGAAGCGTATCTTATACCAGGATGCAATGCAGAAATTATTAAGTCTCAAGGATTTGCATCTAAAGGGACCACTAAATAAGTCTGACGTAAAGGAAACAATTTTGCCACAAGAAGTAAAACCTGAGATGAAGATAGAAGACAGCTTAAGAAATATCCTAGAGGAGAGCTTACCAGCCAGGGCTCGCAGATCAGGTCTAACTCTCTATAATATTTTAAAAGAACAAATAGCTTGGAATGAGTTAGGCCAAATCATTATTGATGATGAGATAGTTAAAGGGTCAAACATTGTGGATTTAATAGCTGATCTCTCACGCGATTGGAAGAAGAGAGCTGTAACAGGATGGCCTACAATCAAGCAAGAGCTTCAGACTATAAATTTTCCACGCTCTTTAATCTTGAACACACGCAGATTAGCAGACTTGGATGATATTCCTAAAACGCCAAGGCCTGATTCTAGTCCTTCAGGCATGTCCTACGCTTCAGATAAATTCAAACGGGTGGTTAAAGGAAGAATAAGAAAAAAGCCGTACGCCAGTCTTAAATGGATTAATTCATAGCCACGCTGTGGTGTTATTAATATTATTAATTCAATTATATATATATATAAGGCAGTTATATATATATATATATATATATATATATATATATATATATATATATATATATATATAGAAGTTATATATATATATATATATATATATATATATATATATATATATATATATATATATATATATATATATATTTTTGTTCATTGTTCTAATATGCTCACTTTGTGAATAAATAAGTTCATCATATTATTTACTTTGTTTTTTTTTTTATAATATATATATATATATATATATATATATATATATATATATATATATATATATATATATATATATATATAAATGTTTTTACTCATGCCAGTAGACACCATGGAGGCTAAGGAAGTGGTTGATAAGTATTATTACGATGTGAAGGAGCCTAATAGCTATGGTGGATTCACAAGGTTTGCCTCGAGGTTTCCGGACATTGGACGGAAAGAGTTGAAAGCATATCTAGAAGGCGAGGAGGCTTTCACTCTACATAAACCTGTTCGCAGAAAATTTCCTACCCGGAAAACCATAGCCCCCTGTCTCGATAGCGTATGGCAGCTGGATTTATCCGAAATGGTTAAATACAGCTCGTACAACGATGGATATCAATACATACTTTTCACCATTGATGTGTATTCTAGATATTTATGGTTAAAACCTTTAAAAGATAAAAAGTCAGGTACTGTATCTGACGCGTTGAGAGAAATTATAGAGGGTGACAAGCGATGGCCAAGAATGCTGTGGACTGACCAAGGCAGTGAGTTTCTAGGTCGTGAATTTCAAGAATTAGTTAAAGAGCACGACATGGGGTATTACAATACATTCTCAGTGAATAAAGCAGCTATAGTTGAAAGAGTACAGCGTACTATCAAGGAGAAAATGCACCGGTACTTTACCCGCATGAACACTTTTAAGTATATTGACATACTACAAGACCTTGCTCATTCTTATAATAGATCGTTCCATAGAACTATAAAATCTACCCCTCTAGAAATGTCGAAAATAAACCCTACGATGGTGGATCATTCACAACGAAGAGTTAGGAAAATAAAGGATAATTCAGGTGTGTGCCTAGGCGATTATGTACGAGTCTCCAGACAGGCTGAAAGGTTTAGGAAAGGCTACGAGTCAGGGTGGTCTACAGAGGTTTTCAAAGTTCACAATATTCGAGACTTCCCTTATGACGGCTTAAAATTATATTATTTGGAGGATTTATACGGTGAAAAAATAAAAGGAGGTTTTTATAAACAGGAAATACAAAAAATACGCTTCAATCCTGAAAGTAACGTGTATAAAATTGAAAAGATATTAGGCTCGAAAGGAAAGGGGCGAAATAAACAGTACTTGGTTAAATGGGTAGGATATCCTGACAAGTTTAACTCGTATATAAAAGCAAGTGAAATTAAGAATCATTAAGCAGTATTCATTGAGACCATGGCGGGAACAGATCACTTCTATTTAACTCTGCCTTCATCGGCTTCGATGAATCTTCATCCTGATAATAAGCTCTCAGACTTCACGACAGAGTTACTGAACCCTATTGACATTGAAAGAGACGTTTATGAAGTCGGGCTGTGTGAAGTGATATTAAATACAGATGTGGAAAATGTCCCGCATAATCTTTTTTGGATGCATGTTTACAGAAGTGTAGATTGTGTTGAAACTATATTGGATGTGAAGAACACAGGCGCTTTAAACCGTGTCACTATGGGAACAAGAGAATACTTTTATGAAAGAATTGTAATGAGGAAATCCTATTTTAAGTCAGTTCCTGCAATGTTCAGTTATTTAAATACGCTTTTAGCGAATAGTAATATGTGTAGAGATCTAATTTACAATACAGATATTCATCCCTCCGATGATGAAGTATTAATTACTTTGAGATCAACGGCAGGCATTAACCTTAGAGACATCGATGTGTTTTTCCTCAGGAGATCGTCATGGCAGCGGAAACACGTTCACGAACGTGAAGGTTGGTTAGATGTCCTCCATGATGTACCTACTATGCTGAAAAGGATTATGAAAACAGTAGAAAACGAACATATAACCAGGGAATTAATCGACGAGCAAGACAGGGTGTTACATTATACTTGTATCACCTCCGAGATGCTCAAACATCCTGGAATGGCATATGTTTACACTGACATAGTGGAACACCAGTATGTGGGCGATACTACAGCTCCTCTGTTGAGGGTAGTTTATTTTCCTCAAGAGAGTAAGGTAATAACATTCCCAAATGTGCACTATCTCTCACTGAACAGGTCATCGATCGGCTCTATAAGAGTACATATAAAGGACGTGGAAGGGCGGCCATACCCATTTACAAGTGGCACATTGATGTGTAAAGTTCACATTAGAAAGAAACGACCTCATCAGCTATGAAATGATGGAACATTTTTTAATCAGAATTGAAAATCTCATCTATATGCTACTGGAATTCATTCAAGAAATAGATGACTCTGCAGGATATATAAGGGATATAATCAATTGCATTTTTTCATTCATTGGTATACTCTTGCAGTGTAAAGATAGTATAGGAAAGAAGCTCCAGCTACATAAGTAATAAGCATGGAGAGAGTATTCATTGGAACGAGATCACAGAGAGGATACGGTCTTGGAGGATTTTTCACTAAGCTATTGCGAAGCGCCATCCCTGTGTTTAGAAGAGGGGGTGAATATCTAGGTAAAAAAGCTATAAGAACAGGCCTGCACACGATGCAAGATATAGCGACAGGAGCCAATCCGCGTGCTTCATTAAAAAGGCGAATTGCCGAGGTTTCCGACGAGATGCTCGATGACGTTAAACGCAAAATAAGACGTAGAATGACAGGTCAAGGCAGGTCTAAAGTTAAAGGACGCAGGAGTGCAGCAAGTAGGAAAAAGCCAAAGATGAAGAGAGCTCTGAAGAAGAAGCAAGTCCGCAAGAAAATCACAGTGCGGAAAAACCCTAAGGCTAGAAGGCCCAAATCTACAAAACGTACTGATGTATTCACCATTTAACTACTAGATGGTGTCTTTAACTACAACTTTCGGCTAACATGTATATAAGGGGGTACATCTGAAGTCTTGTTCATTATTCAGCCTAACACCGCCCCGGCAAGATGCATTTCCTTCACCCTGCTAGTCCAGACTGCTGCAAGAGCGAATTGGATCTCTTCTCGATGAATCCTACTCAGATTAGCGTGAGCGACAGCAACTTCATCAGCATTAATCCCACACACTCGATCACCAGCACTGACGTTCCTTTAGAGTTCAATATCCCAGGCACATCAGACCAGTATCTAGATCCATCTAATGTATTTCTATATTTTAAAACGAAATTGACAAACCCTGATGGTACAGACCTTCCTACAGGTGACGACCACATAGTGTATACAGAGCCGAACTTTCTATATTCTTGTTTTAATCAGATTGATGTTTACCTCAATGAAACTTCGCTCGGCACTTCAGCAGCTAGTCATCCTTATAGAAGCTACATAGAACATCTACTGAACTTTTCTGATGATGCTAAGCAGTCTCATCTTCAATCATGTGGTTTTTACAGCTTCAAAGATGAGGATGCACATGTAGCTAAAGCTGCTAAAGTCATAAACAACACTTACGAATTCTACGGTCGTTTAAATGGTGATATATTCTCTCAGGAAAGACTTATTATACCATCTGAGATGCTAGAATCCGCTTGTCCCGTTCAAGTCCGAAATTCGCACTTAAAATAAAAAGTGATCCTAATGCTACAACTGCATGTCCAGAACCTATCTTCAAACTGCTAGAGGCTTTTCTCTATGTTAGAAAGGTGAAGTTATTTCCCCAAAGGCATTTGGAAATTGAGAAGTCGCTTTTAACAACCACAGCCAAGTACCCAATCAGAAGAGTGGAAACCAAGGTGTTTAACTTCACTCACGGTTTATCAAGCATCAGCATTCCAAATATTGTTAGCGGAAATCTACCTCAAAAAGTAATAGCTGGAATTGTAGAACACGAGGCATATTCAGGTCATTATAAAAAATCACCATATAAATTCGCCCCTTTCAACCTTAGGGGTGTCAGTTTACATGTGAATGGACAGCCATACGGACGTGATTATGAAATGTCGTATAATGGGGTACAATCTCTATGTTCGCGACCTTTCCATGATTTAATAGCCAACACTGTTTCATGCGGTGATAGTGGTACGGGTATGAATCTTGAAGAATACGCGACGAATAGTAACTTGTATGCGTTTGATCTCAGTCCAGATCTTTCAGCTTGTAACGCAAGTCATTTAAACATTCTGAGAAAGGGGACATTAGGCCTCAATCTTTCATTTAGCGGAAGTCTGCAGACATCCATTACCGTCATCGTCTATCTGGAACACCCTCAACTTATTGAAATTGACAGAGCCCGTAATGTGCTTTTGAATTACTAAAGATGAATGAAGAAGAAATAAAAGCTATGTTTAAAAACGAACCTCGATTTTTAGGGGTGTTTGCTATTAATGAAGTAGATTCTGTGAGGTTGAAGAAGGATAGCGGCTTCGTGTTCAACACTTCACATCGAGATGTGACATCGTCGGGCCACTGGATTTCCATCTACAAGGAGAAGAACGGAGATGTATACCTGATTGATTCTTTAAACTTGAAATTTATTCTGGATGATCATTACATCATTTCCTTTTTAAAATGTAACAATATAAATTATATAAAAACTTTGGTTAGGGCTGTTCAGCCTTCACACTCTAGTTTATGCGGAGCTTATTGTATTTATTTCATTAAGTGTTTTTTAAACGATATCTGTGTCAATGATTTTGTAAATATTTTCGATGCTAAAAATTTATATGTCAATGATTATTTAGTTTCCGAATACATGATGAAAGCTTTAAAAATAAACGTATTTACTATCCTTTTTCCTTTTTATATTATATATATATATATATATATATATATAAAATATATATATATATTTATATATATATATATATATATATATATATATATATATATATATATATATATATGTACATGCTTAGAGAATACTGATGATAAATGGTAAAGCCTCATGAAAATTCACGTTTATGACGTTACTAGTTTAAAGGTATGGGGTTAGACTGTTTCTGTTGAAGGCATCAGTATCGCTGAGGAAGTTGTAGTGTTAACAGCTCTTGGAATTATAGCGCATTTTAAAAAGACGGCAGCTATGGGTGTTATATCGTATATTCAAAAGTGCTGGTTCATTTTAAAATCTTGGTATACATGTGTCAGTCACACATCGGATTTTTCAGATAGACATCCTTACACACCCCGTGATCCCACAAGAATACGTGTTATATGTGCATCAGATGATGTAAATGGTTATAGAATGCGAGCTTCAGCTGCAGCGAAGGAGGGACGTGAAACTGTATACTTCGATATATCATTGAAGTGTAATGGAGGTGTTTCAATAATGGATGGGCAAATAGAGAAAATAGTCGAGATAAATAGCATGTTTAAAACATATTCAGTCAGCGTAGAACGATTTAGAATACAGATCCCTCTCCCTATCCGAATAAAACTTTCAGCTAAGATACGCCTTT
>JABUQX010018290.1:0-37500 GCA_015478945.1 Trachelipus rathkii
CAACAATATATTAAGCAATGTCACTAAAGCTAACCAATTAGAATTTAATTTTCTCTTTGTTACTCTGTAATCTTATTTTTACTAATACGGGGATCGTGCAATTGTTGTCGCAGAGAGATGATACACATTTTTAAATCAATACATAGAGTTGAATTAATGATAAAATATATCTAACTAATGATTAGCACTATACTCACAAGTGGTGTTATTACTTATAAACTACCTAGAGAATTATTGTATAACAAGTAAATTCTACGCTGCCTTAAGCTACGTCCTAATTAGAACCTCTGGGAATACGTGATGCGGTCTCTCATCTACGCTTTGATTCGAATTCCGAAAAAAAAAATGATTTTATCACAACTCAAACCCAATGCAAATTTTACATTATGTAATATAATTTAATTAGTTATAAAGACACCATTTAATTTTTAGTTATGAGCACAATAGGACTTTTGGTGGTTCCATATAAGAAAATATATCATAGATGTTGCATAACTACTATAGGACTTGATTTGCCCCTCAACAACATACTCGCCTATTTCGATAAATTTATGTGCACATACCTTAATTTGGGTCAACATATAGACCTTAATTTTGAGTGGTGTAGTTCAATTATATAAAGAAAACTTTAGAATTATAACCCACTCACTATTAATAATGGGAATCTAACTACTTTTTTTGTTAGTCTAATCACACAATACCAAATCTCTGGAAATCATTTATATTTCTGGGAAAATCTCCAACACACGTAAAATTAAGATCTATACTCTTCAATTTTTTCTATTTATTATTTCTATTTCATGTATATTATTTTTTAACCATTTATTACATATCTTCTTTATTTTTAATATTATATTTTTATCTCCTAACTTTATACACTGAGAGACAGAAGCTCTGTGTGCTATCACGAAGTGTAAAGATTAGATTCAAGACATTGTATTAGAGGTATATCTAGTAAGCTAGCGTTCCATTATTATACAAGGGACGGTTAGGTTTTTATCGGGCGGTGGTGTAGAGGCATCTCACTTCAGGAAATTGTAATAATTGATGAATAAGTAGTCTTGAGTGGAGAGTTCCATGTAAGAAATACTTAAGCTGTTAGCTTTCTCTCTACTCCTATACAAGGAGATTATTCTAATGTTATTATTTATTTACGTCTAACCCCCTATATATCACCCATATATTTTATAATATATTTATTATTGTGTATATTATTAAATATTAATACACATGATTTTTAATAAATTAAATTAATATGATATATATTAATAATAAATAATTTATATTTTATGTATATATAATATGAGTAAATTATTTAAGTATATTTAGGGGTTATATATATATAATAATATTATATTATATTATAATATATATGAGTGATAGATATTTCTTATGTATATATATATAAAAATACTATCTATAATATATATTATACATAATATTATATATATTAAATTAATATATATACTATTAATATTATTATATATATATTATATGTTATTATATGAGATCATTATATTATAGTGTTCAAATCATTATTATTTGTGGGAACTTGCAGTCCATCTTTATGGCTCATCCTCTATCATATATATTCAGTTTAGTACATCTGAATCCTGATAAATATAATAATTTCTGAATTAACCCTCATTTTAATTATTAATCCTCGATTAAGAGGGAAAATATTGTTGAAAAATAAACTTTGATTGTATATAAACTTCCACATAATAATAAACTTAATATAATAATTGAGTAAATTAAAGAGAGGATCAGAATAAATGCACGCGTGCTATGACTAATAACTATTTTACAGAGGCTTATTGACGGGGTATGAGAGATTACAAAATAAATGAATGACATCTCAATCTATTGATAAACTATATATTTATACATGTTTTATATATTATCATGCAATTAAATCCTTCGGATCTTTACTGTAAGCCATAGGAACACAATCTATATTTTTAAGATTTGGTCAAGTTGACCTAAAGGATTACACCTGCCGAGATCAGCATGTATTTGACACGCACCATTGGAAGTCTTTTTATTCTAATAAACACATTATGTTTTTCATCAACTAGAGCCGGAATGCATTGTGACCTCATAATAAGAAATGCTTTCTTATCACGGTTCCTAGATATAGTACAACCCGTGTGGATGATAGGAATTAAAAATACACGTTATCAATCATACCTCTCGTTTGCGTTTTGTACGCCTGATGTTAAGCGACGCAATTATTTGGAATTGAACGTATTTTGTTTGCTCGATTTACACGTATAAATCTTAATGAGAAAATTGAAAATTCGGCTACATTAGTCTACAAATAAATAAAGGGCGATTTGAGCCATAATTTATTACTTGATCATATTTAATTACTTACTCTATTCGTACCGTGTTTAATTACCTCATTAATAATTAAAAATTAATTATAATAATATATTATTAAATATATATATATTAATAAGTTAATTATATTATTATTAATAGCATTTAATAATATATATTAAAGTATTACATTATTATATTAAATTTAATTTATACAATAATTATATATATTTATAATAATATTAATTATTTATTATTATAATATTAATATATTATTTATAATTTCATTTTTATTATCCTATATTAACGTTATAAGTCAAAATAATATAGTAGTCTAAGCTGTAAATATATTCTAATATTATATAGGTGAAGAAAAGATTTTATGAAGTGAAATGTTCGGATGCTTGACGGTCTGTTGAGTAAAAAATACAACTTAGAATTCATCGTCATCCATCCTGGATATTAATTCATAATATTATCCGATAAATAAATTATAATCTTTAATTAAATTTATTAATATATAATATAAGTTATTAAAATATATATGGGTATATATACCTTGAGTTTATATATATTTATTTTAAGTATTATATAACTAGAAGTCTATTATATATATGAGTATTATATATAATATAATAATATAGTATTATATATTTAATACTTAATTACTTTATTATTTTACAGCTTTTATTATACTTATATATATTAGCCTAAACTATATATTATATAGATATTTATATTATATTATATATATTATTTTTATATTTTTATATAATTATATATATTAACCATATTTAAATAATATATTTTATGGCTAATAATAGTGGTGAGTCACATCTAATTAATTTATTCATACACTGTGTTCTTACTCAAATCATTATAAAGAATCAGATTGCCAATCAGTTTAGTTTCCTTTTCTGATACACTCTACACAAATATAGTTTATAGTTCTCCTATCCAAAAAAAATTTAACAATTTAATAAAATGATGCTTTCTTAATGATAATTAAATAAGAAAAAACGTTCATTTTTCTCTTTTTTCTCGGTTTATTGTTTTTTATATTATTAAGATGTTAAATAATAATATTATTATTGTCCATAAAATTTTGGCCCCCTATTCCCCTACCCGAAAAATAAAAGAAAATAAATAAAGATATGATAGAAAAAAAAAAATAGGACTTTTTTTTGAACATTTTGTTTATTATAAAATCTTGAATGAAACCTTCGATATAACCTCCCTGTATTTTTCCCATTATTTAAAATTTTAAATTATTATAAATTGTCTATTTTTTCCTCCCACTACAGAATATTAACTCTACTTATATTGAATTTGAATTAATTAAGTTAATACCCGCTTGAAAGAATATTACAAGAATATTGAAGTTAATGATTTAAATTCTTCGTGCCGGAAAGTTACAGTTTTTTTCAAGTACTGAAATTTCGAAGCGGAGTGACAAATTTAAAAATGTGCATTTTCTTCCGTTTTTAATCTTTAAATATCTATTGATATATAGGAACTTTCGCATACAATTAAACTATATATCATTTCGAACTAATCCTTTATCCTTCTCCCTTTTTATTATTATTATATTTATTATTTTTATTTATTTATTAATTATATCATTCTTGCAGAAAATAAGCAATATATAAAGAACTTTTATATCATTCTAATTATTATTTAAAATTAATTATTATTATTTAAGATTTAATTACTCATTGTATCAGGATGTATTAATGCATTTTTATATTAACTATATTTAACATATCTGGAAAATCTATTCACATGTATTAGTAATATTTAATATTTATATAGAGTTATCGTGCTAGTAGTTAATATAGATAAGAATATCATACTCGCTATTGGTGATTTGAAATTAATTCTATCAGAAAAGATATTTAATAATAGATAATATAATAATAATAATAATCAGAATTGATAGTTCTATATATAGTAATCGAGTAATACTATCATTAGATATAAATACACTAGGTGGGGAATCTTTGATAAAAATTTTCATTTCGTTGCCGGACTCTTCCTTCTGGTGTTAGTAACTTGTCGCTGGTACAGCTCTTTGAGCAGATGAATACCTTTGGATATTCTTCAGTAACTTGGCTGCTAAAGCCTTTTAGTGCAAAAACATGTATCATTTCATTGAGATTTATTTCTCTGGGAGCATAACGCCGCTTTCTGTACTTATCTTACTCAAGAGCTAGCCTTTGAGTATACACACAGGTGACAAGGCAACGAGTCAGTTGTTCTTTGTTGATAGATTATTTTGACGCTTTATGTTCCTTCCACTTTTATTTTTGAAAAGCAATAGACACCAGTGGATATTACAGGAGGCAAGGGTTCTTGACGACATAGATGTTTAGTATGAAACCATTAGGGAGGACGGAGGCGTCTTTTTGGTTTAGGGCAATCCCGTGCTAAGACTTATCATAGTATCCCATCTATAAAACCATCTTTCTACTATTAATTTGGAAAATAAGAAAAAAATTAAGTGAAAAAAATATCTGTATAATTTAAAAAACCTCCAAATGAATTTTTTTTAAGGATGAAAAAATATAGGTCATTGAAAGAACATGCCATTTGGCTACACTTCACACTTAATATTACTATTCCCAGTCATTAGGTATACAATTATTGGTACGATTTTCTGAAATGCAGTGTTAAAGGCAATTTAAAACGGGACATATATGACACACTTTGTGAATCTAAGGAAGTCGTCTTTTATTAAATCCCTTCTTTAAACCTTGGTTAACCCTGATAACTTTTCCGATCTAATCAATGAGATTTATAGTGGAATTGTTCTTTAGATGTGACACTCTTAAATATTTATGTGATATTAATTTTATTCATCCGATACCATGAAACATTCAAAGTATCGAATGAATTTCAGATGCCGGAATTATGTGGTTTTTGATAAAAATGTGGTGTAGAATGGAGGATAATTTAAAAAAGTTATTCAATAATAAAACCATTTTATTGGTCATTTCATTGGAAATAATATGGAAAACTATTTTACTTCAAATAAAACTTCGGGGAATATTTAGTTCCTTAATTTTTTTGCTCATATATGATATCATAATTTTCCATGGTTAACTGACCTATAAATCATTGTGTATAGGTTCTATTACTTCTGATATACTATTCTATGTGGTAGCGCTCTACAAAACGAGCTCCATGTATTATTTTATTATTAATTTAAATTCGTTGCAACAATATGAAAAATATACAGTTTTTAACGCGTTTTTAAGGGTTTATTAGTGAAAAAATATCACTTTAACTATATAATAAAATAATTTAATTATAAAAGTTAAATAATTATTAACTTGTTATGAATCCTTTACATTATATTTCATAGGCGGGAAAACTTAAAATTAAAGCACTTTTAAATGAAATATATTAAAAATAATTATATATATATTAAATTTATTTTTTAGTTCTAATTTTTGAAATCTTAAATTGATATTCCTCTTGCTATTATATAAATTATTACTATTATATACTGCTATTTATTTATATGTTTTTTATAACTTATATATTTATTATTTATTCTATAGAGCCACTACTTAATGTAGAGCGTAATATATACTAAGGATCTGGTATTGACTATTAGCTTGTGAGGCTGTCTGACCAATACGTATTGAACGGTCGCTAGAATGTTATCTAATTAATTTCTTGACTTTTAAGCTCTTTATTTTTATTTTTATATTAATTTTTAATACTGTTTTTATTTTATTTATTTGTTTATATTTTTAATAACTGACGCTCTGTGAAAGTAATTGAAATTCTGCAGTGTTTGGTTGGATTGAATTCTTATCGGGTTTTCTCGATTTGGGTTAAATATATTTTATTTAGGGCTATATTTATATTTTTATATTCATTTTACTCTTATTTATTATATTATTATTAATATATATTTGATACGTAGTATATATATATATATTTATATATATATACTCATTAGGTTTATACTTACCTATGATTTAAATAAGACTCAGATATTGAATAACTACTTTATATTTATTTCCCTTGTAATATATTAATATCATGTTCGCTAATAGATTATAATTAGCTTATTCATTTAAACATCTTAGTAATTAATTTTTAATATATGTCAAATACTAATTGTTAATTATATTATAATTTAATTAACATAATAATTATATTTTTATTAATAATATATACTATAATAAAATTTATTATATTTAATTTATATATTAATATTTTATAAATATTAATATAATAATTAATTATATTATATATATATAATATAATATTAATAATATAAATATATATAATAAACTATATATTATTCGTTAATGAATACTATTTTTTAAAATAAATGATTATGGATTGGGCTCTATTTAGATTTCAAGTTTAAACTATGAAGCCAATTTGATATATCTAAATAATGTAAAATCTTTATTAAATTATATTATTTTAATTATTTTTTAAATATTGTAATTGGAATATCATGGATTATTATTATTTTTTTTGTTATACTTAACTTCACATTTATCTTTTACGTTTTTATACATATTAATGATATTTACATTTCTAAATAATATTTACAGATTATTCTGATATTATATTCGCTGAAATCACTTAATTTACTGTATACTAACATTTGAATTAATTCATTTATTATCATTTATGTAAACTTTGATCGTCTCATATCAGTTTTTATAACTATTTTAAAATCTTCACATATTGGAATACCTTTAATACCTAAAGTTTTTTATCTATAATTGTTAGCTACCCTCTCTATATAATCCTATTTAATTATATATTTTGCATATTGTAATTAATTTATTATTTATTTATGTTAATTAATTTATATTATTTAGGTTGTTTTTAAATTTTTTTTTATTTTTTTTTATTTTTTTTTAACATTAGGGGCTCATTGAAGCGCTCTGACGGTGGAAGTTAATACATATGTAGAAAGGGAAGGGTGAATATACTTGAAAGTCTCACCAACCCTCGTCTGTTAATCTCTCCCGTTCCTTAATCTTTATGGCCTGATAGACCCTTGATCTATTCTTTTTCCATTCATTTGGTTCTCGATTAATAATATCTTTGGGTATTTCACTTTTATGAATCTCTATTAATAAAAATAAAATAATCTCTTTTTCGATCAATCTCATCATCTTAAGTTCTTCTAATTTTGGTATTTGCACTTATTTTTTTGATCAATTTAATACGTAATATAAAAAATAAATATTCGAGTATCGAATTATCTAATAGGGCGAATTTTTAATGAAATATTTGGCCTCTGTGCGATATTGGTTAATCATTCCTTAATTTCTATTTCAACATAGTTCTCTTATAATAATTCATTTAATTTAAATATTTATATTACTAATAGTATCTACCCTATTTAATAGCCATAGGTAATGTATATATCAGTAAATAGTGGTGTTTGCTATAATGACGAATCTTGAGCTTTATTAATTACTCCTCACCATATCCTATCATTATCTCTATATGATATATAAATTATTAATTATATATCTATATATTTTTGGTCCATTATAATATTTTATATCACTTAAGTTTAATATAAAATTAATACTAGTTATATAACTTTAATTAGACAAGTGGGGCCCATGAAATGTAAACTTAACTTCCAAGGCATAATAGGACAATGTTTATATCGGCTTTTTCCATTGAAGAGAACCCCTTTAATAGGTACTATAGACGAGCATTGTTTCAGTAAGTAGGTAATATGAAAATGGTTTTCTCGCTTGGTTCGTCTACAATTTTAGACTTAGAATAAATATTTCTCCTTGGCGGTAAAGTAATTTTGTAAATGTTAACATAAATTCGACTATGCATTTGTGAATTGGAGACGGAGATGGAAAGGTATTTCGAACTTGTTTATCAGTTCGGCGCAAGTTATTTAAACTCACGGGAATATATTGTGTGACCTATAAAGGATCGATCTTGCACTTCGGAAGCAATATCATTTTAGAGTTTTTTGGGAGTGACAAAAAAAAGAACAATACGTAGCGCTCATATAACTATGCTTAAAAAATGGTGAATAAAAGTAGCACATAAAATTAACATAATATTTTTAAATGAAAAAGTGTCAATATATCTAGGTTAATAAATATTCTCAATGAATTTTTAAGATAAATTAACCTGATCCTTAATCCCACATAAGGGAAGGAAGGAACTATATCCAGTGGTCACGATAGTCTAGATACTATCGAGTTTTTATGCCCAGGAATATGTTCTATTAGCTTTTTTTTTTTGATATAAATTCTATAATCAATATTCATTCAAAAAACACCGGAAGTCAGGTTAAATCGCAACACAGGTTATTTCATTAAATCCTTTATTGAATTTTAAACTAATTTTACTTTATGTAATTATATAATTATTAGCTTTTATTTTTTAGCTAATCAATCAATGTGGCCTTTTCTTGTTCCGTTTTGACGCCGCCGCACCGTAATCTTAGAACTTAATTAATACACCACATTCACATTTTAAAAACCGTATATAGCCCCGCCATTCGACAAAAATATAGGCTCTGCTTATTTTTAATGCTGTAAAGCAATCTGGAAAAATACATTCCATAATCTCTACTATATTCAAGTCAATTCATTAAATGCGCTATTTGGTTTGATATAATATTCAATTATATCTCAGTAATACGCTTTATTAAGCCCGTAAAGTTTGTTTTTACTCAATGGTTTGTTACACTAACCCACGATCCCGATCCACAATCTCATTCTTATTCGTAGTGGTAATTATATGTGTGGAGCAATGAGAAATTTCCGATAATAAGTAGGATAATTATCATCTAACATGTATCTACCTGTTTTTCAATTTATGGAAATTCGGTAACCTTTCCACCTTTGTCCCCTTGTTATTGGATCTATGACTCTCTCTAAGAGTGTAACCTGATAATAAGAGCGTGGAAGCCAAGGAGAGACGCCTCGTTTGAAGATCAATTTCCATTTCGCGCATATTTTTATAGAATTACTAGGATAGTCAATTTATGGCCTTGAACGAGAATCCAAAACTTACCAGTTTTCCATAGGTTTTGGATGTTTTTAAAGTCTTTAACTGGGAGTGGAGGTCGGAGGGGCCACTTTTTACTTTATATGGCAATGCTAGAGTTAAATTTCCATTTAACCATCCCGCAAACCTCGTCATTAAATAATTTCGCCCTGGATGATCCCTAACCTTCCAAAAAAATTTTGGCACTTATAAATAAGTAAGTAAAATAAATCATTCTTTGCTCTTTCCTTCCTCTAATTTCTTACGGTCTCACAAATTATTAAGGTACTTAATCAGATTTGATTTATAGATTAACTTATTATTTAAGGCAGTGATGAGCAGAACTTTTGGCACATATTCTGTTATTTGGGTTAAAAGGATTTTTGCAACATATAAATATATCTTTCTAATATATGATTATTTTGCCTAAATAAAAGTATAATTTATTATATATCTATAATGCAGTACATAAAATTGAAGTAATAATCTTACTTAATATTTTGAAAATACTATATGTTTCTGGTTTACCAGAGTTTGACAAAAGCTCATAACACCATGGAAAGAAATCTACACTTGTAAAACTGCATCTGATCACCTAAAAATTGCTTTGAACACTAGACATTATTATTGTAGTTGAAGTGCTTTATACATGTTCTGAGTCTATACAAAACTATAGTCTGTGCATAACGCTTTTAGATAAAAAGTACTCAACATCCTAATTAATCCATTACTCTTGGCAGTCAAACGGGAAACAACTTTGTCCACTATAAGAACTAAAGATGTTACTTAATTTTGCGAAGGACTCGACGCTCTAATTTTTTTTATCTCAAATATAAAAATTTAGTAAATATATCTTTATATTAATGAAGGACTGTAGAATTGATTCATTATAAGAGTCACTGCTTCCATCACTCTCAATAATCGCATATTAAAAGTACCCACCCTCTAATAACACATCAAGCACTGATACGTTAGCAAATTTGATAAATAATATTACTTAAGATAATGGCTAAAAATGTTATTATCTTCTAATATTTCAAAACACAAACTTTCCAATATAAACACTTATCAATATTTAATAAGTCCCAGGAAACTCTTAAGCCTGCCAATAGGTTTGGACACGATGTTCGTTATACCCCGACCACTTCATTTATTCCAATTTAACGATGTTTAAATAATATTCGTCTGTCAGGCAACTAAACCCCAACGTCGAAAACAACAACTAAGAGTTTATATTGATTTCTTTATAAATATACTTAATCATTATTTATTTATTCTATATTTACAATCCCAACCTAACTACAGTTTCTTCCTCTTCTCCCCTATAGGTGGACTTTTTGATTAAAAAAACATATCATGGTGTCTAAAATACTATTGAGGTTTCCGAAATATATATGGACTTTATAATATAAATAATGGAAAGTTTGTTACCTAGTAACTTAAAACTTATCAACACTTTTAATCTTTGTATACTTCACACTTTTAATTTTCTAACTTATTTCTACTTAAATAATTATCTTTGTAAATTTTTGTTGAAGTAGTTTAGCATAAACCCCAAGGGTGTATTTATAAGTTTAATCATGCTTTTTCTAGCTTAGTGCCAGATTTAAAACATTTCTGTTTCGTTCCATTCAATTTAAATTTAATTTTAATCTTCATATACTCAATTATCTATATATATTATGATATGAATCAACTCCCTGAGAGTAAGCTAATTTACTACTTTATCATTCATAGTGCCTAAAATAATTAAAATTTACAATATATTATCCTTCATAACAGGAAAGATATAAATCATTTATCATAGTATTAAGTGATTATAAGTATAATTACCAAATCATTATTGTAATATACTTTTCTATGTATCGAAGGGGCAATAGCAGTTTTTCGTAACATGTATAAACATCACAAGCTTGTAGTATCTGCAATACTTTCTACTATATAAACATAACAATTTTACAAGAAAAATAAGTATACTAAGATTGTTTTAATTTTAGATTAGTTTATAGAATTAGTAATATAAAGTTATGATATAATTTAATATTATATCCTATGTAAAAATATTAATAAAAATAATGGTAGTTTAACCTCATTTTAAATTTGGGCTTTCTTTAAGACACTTTTATACCACCATAAAATAATTGATTGCTTAGCACAGGGACATTGTGAAATTAATTACCTTATCCTAACAGTTATATAACACTAAACCATTTAAATTTACTCTAGATAGATTGAGCACGTGTTTAAAAATATAACATAGTATTTTAATTTTTTAGACTCTCAATAATTAAGTTTAACATACCAGTTATAAGCCAGTTAATATTTTTTAATATATATTTATATCTGGGTAATATTAAAGTAACCTAATAATAATATTATATATAATATTATTTATCCATATTATTAATATATATATTAAAGTATATATTATTTATAGGAATATAATCATATATATAATATTATATATTATATATATATATATATATATATTATAACTATTATATATATTATATATATTATAGATTTATTATATATTATATATATTATATTATATATTTACCATATTAATTAGTCAATTATATATTAATATATATAATATATATACTATTAATATATCAGGGTTTAAGCGATAAGCAGACTACGACTGGAGAGAGGTATTTATTTACCTTTACTAAAAAAGACCGAGTTAGGTCTGAAAAAAAATGTCATTTTCATCACAAATAACTTGAATGGGCTTTATGTTGGAAATGTAAAATGAGACCTATCTATTTTAAAACTATCATTGTAACTTTGTTCTCATTTTCGGCAAAACGACATCCCTTATTAACCGATATGTACGCGTATGAACCCTACAATTTAGAATGAATAATTACCGATCTAAGATTGTGATGGGTAGATTACGGCATTTTTACCATCCTCTAATTTTAATTAATATTACGATGTAATTTCCAAAGAATTCAGCTAAATTGAGGTCGTATAATATATATTATATTACATATTAATGAAGATAAAAATAAACTTTTTGTTATGTAGTAATATCGGTGCTGAAGATTGGTTGGTGTTTACTGAGTGGCCAAATGAAAGGAGATAACTTGCGATCCTACCCAATGAAGTCGAGGGTCATCATGCACAGCAGGAGAGCCAGCAGAATTCCCTCCGGATTCGGTATAACGAGCGACAGTAGCAGTGCCGGATTAGTTCCTTAAAGTTGAGAGTTCCAGCTCGAGATAAGAGTAAGGATGCCAAGAGAGACCATTAGAATGGTCGAGATATTGAGTCAAGAGAAGGCTGAGATCACCATATATACCACTCAGAATACCAAAGGTACTTGGGAGGGGTTCCCTGCGCAAAATTCTATAAGTTCACTACCATAGAACTACACTCATTTAATGAATAAATTTGTGATGCCCACAACCAGACGAGAGGAGAGAGCGAGCCGCCGTAAGGGACTTTTTATTTTGGTGGAGGAAGGAATGTCGGAGTTTGCAAATTGAAGAGTTCTACTTTATATCTCTATCCATATAATCATCCCCCTGAATCCTTTTGCTTTGTTTTAAAACGAAACCAAAGATCATTATAAATTAAGGATAAAACATAGGACTACATAAAGAATTCCCCATGCCGGTCTTAAAATCCCAGAGCCAATTTTCTGATGATAGGACAAATTTTAGATAAGGGGAATACTTTTGAGTCTTGCCAAAAGGTACAAAAGCACACAAGATGTCTTTTTAGACAAAATAAAGGAGGTACAGTCTCTATTTGGATGCATTGCACTATTTTATATATGTCATATTTATATTTATAAATAATTCTTTTAAATTTACTATGCAAAATATATCACCTACAAAAGCTATCTCCGTAATTTCAGAAATGGAAAGGGAGTTGGAATATTGCCATGGGTGGAGGACACACCACTCTCACCATTTCATGGATGAATCGGTGAATTTGATAAAAAAAGCGCCCATGCTTTCCCGCCTATAATAAATTACTGCCAGATAGGGTTAACAAAAATTCTTACTGGAACCCCGGTCACTTTCTTCAACAGAGGGGAAATATCTGATATTCCACCGAGACCCAAGTTCCATCAATTTACATAAACTTCTCCGATCAGGGTAAAGACCACGTTTGGTGATTAAATAATGCCACTCGCCAAAAACAATACACGTATACTATATTTCCTCCCACACAATGCAGCAGAAATATCTAATTGAGCAATAGCAGCTTCATTCAGTCTTTTTATATTATCTCTCTTGTTGTGGGTAACAGGTTCAACTTGACAGTAACTATTAATTTATTTATATTTACAATCTACTAAATGCCATACTTAAAGGTTTGGTCCTTCTAAAAACACTCAGTTTGAAAATGGAGGTGTTATGCCCATCCCTACCTAAATAATATACATTAAATGGTAGAGGTGCAATGTGAAAGAACAATAATATTCAATTGTATTAATGCTTATCTGTAAACTTATTGGTTTCACTGTTATACAAATTAACAAATCTAAAATAGAGCATTATAGAAGTGAAGTGTGATTATTTTGATACTACCATACCACCAAGTGGTTAGGGAGACGAAAGAAACCGATCGATCTAAGGGGATAGATAGGTAGTATAGGGACACGAGGAGTCAAGAAAAAGACTGATCTTTCGTTTTAGGAGGGAGAGCAGGGCTCAATGCCGTGTTATTATAGAGGGATAAATTTTAGTATTTTAGAGGAGGTTTTGGTTTTTAATAATACTTACAGGAGGCTAATTAGGAGCACCGGTTTGGCCTACTAGTGATTGTAATATGATAGGTCAGTAGGTCAGGTAATAACTTATTGATTCCTAAGGTCCCTGATAACTGATGCAATAGTAAGGACATCTGTTAGAATACTTAGAGTCTGAAGGCATAGCACTTCTCAGATAAGTACTCATAATGAAGGAGGCTCAAAGGATTTTTGTCTGTAAGTGGGTGAGAGATCAATGTGAAAGTAAGGGTGATGAAAGTATTTACACTATAGACGGTACAAGTGAGTGAAATAATCGTAAGCAATATAAAGCTTTAAAGTATATATAATAAAAGTATAGTATTCAACCTATTATATAAGGAACGAATTCACGTGCATTATTGTGATGAAACAACGGTACTATAATAAGTTTATTAAATTTGCATTTAATAAAATGTAAAAAAAAATGTTCAGCGGTGACACAAAGATTGTGTACACACGATACTAACAACTGATTAAGAAAAAATCTAAGTCTGCCTTATTTTTAACCTGCCACGGCTATCAATAATCCACTCCAATAATAATATCACATTAACCATCTACTAATACTCATAATAAACAGATGATAAGAAGATAACAATAATTAGTATACTTCCAGGTCCACGTTTAACGGAGGTGCAAGAGTAAGTAAAAATGGACATTTGTGCTCATCATATTTAGTCAATTTATTTTATTGTATATAAAGTCAAATTAAATAGTTATATTGAATATGACTGCTTATCTCAGGCAAAAAGAGATTACATTAGATCATTAATATTAAAATCTATCCATAGTGGTGTTGAAATATTTTATTCTTAACTATAAAATAATAAGTGTTTCATTAAATGAAATTACATGGAGCACTACATACTTCGAGCTATAGCAGAGACAAATAAGAGAACTCATGCACAAAATGAATCAATAAATTGCATATACTATCCTGGGGACATGTTGATATCATCTAACTACATAATAAATAATAATATACTTATAGTATAGCTATAGAATCAATTTTTGAAACTATCAATACACTTCATCTCACAATGACTATACTACTTGGGACATACATCATATTTCCACATATTCTCTCCGATTAGATTATATAATATATATATAATAATTAATTATTAATTAATGATGTATCATTATATTACATTCGCGTTAAAAAACACTGGTTATATATATATTATTTACTACCCAGGAAACATTTTCACGCCATTCCAGAACTTTCTGAATATATTACATTTAGTCTAACAGGATATAGATCTAGGGGAGTCGAAATAGTCTAAATCAAAATATATATCCCTGATGAGGGTATACATCAATGAATCAATACATAAATATAAATAATAATAAAACTTTCAATCTTGTAATATAAGTAAGTGTGTGTGTGTGCTCATTAATTATAAAATAAATACATCCTCAAAGTAATCTTCATATAATAAATCACATTATTCATCATTACATACATAACTTACACTTCATTTCTACCTTGTGTTGATAATCATTACCACTGTATCATAATAATGGTCACACTAATTGAAGTACGGTATTAACTTATAACTAAGTAATAACTAATAATAATGTCTACATATTAATTTAAATTATGAATACTATAGATTTATTATAAATAAAATTAATATTTACTAATGGTAGTATAATAATATTCTATTATTATTACCATATTATAATTCAAACAATAAATAAAAACTTCATCATAATTTATGATACATAAATAGAGAATCACACTAATCCATCATGAGTACCATATGATGATTTGCAATATAAAGTAATAGATACATAATAATATTATAATATATAATATCTATATGAATAATAATATATTAATAATACATAGACGCATTCAATTCCATATAATCATGGATTCGCTGTTTGTTGGCTTTGTTATGCGCGACAAAGTTCATTCATTTAGTTTAAAATACCCCCGAACAAGTTTACACCGACAGTATTATACAAGATTAAAAATAGAGGGTCTGTGAGATCTTTCACATAAGAAATAGTTGGTGTCTTCAGTCCCGTTGTGAGTGATCTACACATACTCACGATCCACTTATAACTAGATCTCAAATCTTTAATATTTAAATTGTTAATAATGAAAGAAATACGCAAGATATGAATATACTTGTAAAACCTATACTCTTAAGGTTGGTGAGTGAATTACATCAATTTTTTATTCGTAGAATATATCATATTATTTTGGCAGATTCTTGGCACAGAGTATTTATTAATAGAAAAAAAATGAGGTAAAATATTTCATGTTATACTAAACCTGGCCGATGGCCATTATTCTTTGTGCGACTTATACAATATACTTAATTATATTCCTTACTTTAGTGATTTATTTTAATTATGTTCAGCGAAGATTAGTGGACGAGAAATATTTTGAACACCTTTGAGTATGTATAACGGTGGTTAAGAATCCCCTACTCCACTTTTTAAGTGCGAGAGTGTTCATAGTACATCCCAAATCCCAATTTATTTTATGCGACCAATATATGACAAAGTATACAGTTACTTTATTTTTATTATTGATCAATTAATTATTTATTATTATTATTAATAATTAATATTAAGGAAACTAGTTAAATTTTAGCTTACATTACATAGTCCTACTTATTATTATTAATCTCATTATTATTATAAATTATCTATTATATAGGATTAAATATAATTAATTTCTTAATTATTAATAATTCCTATTTTATATCCCTAAAAGTATTAAATTTTCATATATTAGTAGTTATTCTAGCAATTAATTAAGGTAACTGGATAAGGTACTTATAAATTTATTCTTTATTTTATGCGGTATGTTTATCTTTTCTTTGTCCAGGCCCCCCTGTATCTCATTAGTTGGTGTAATATTTCCCTCCAATATTAATTTATTATACAATATAATAATACCACCGCTTAGTATTACAAATGAAATTCGAAAGAGATCTTCGCAAACTCCTTAAAGAATCTTTTGTCTTAGGTATATGTTTATATTCACTTACAATTATAAACTACCTCTGGAACTGGTTTTACAGCTTTAGTATAACTGTTATCCAGTAGCAGAGTTTTATACAATTATATATATGAACATGAATATATAACTTTTGATACTAAGAATGATTGATTTGTTAGAGAAATATGAGTGATATAGAAAAAAGAAACAACACTCTGAATGAGAAAAGAAATTAGAGGATTTGAAGTAAGAATTTGAATTCTGCTTTTTACTTAATACCATGTTAAATATATAAATGAGATACTTACAGTCAAAGTCATGTCGACATTTGATTTGATTTTTACACTGAAGATAATAAGATATAATAGAGAGTCTCTCAAGGTAGAGTATTGTACAAGAGAGAAATATAGACAAAAGATAGACCTTTTTGTATTATAAAGATCTTAATACTCTACTACATATAAAACGTGCACAGTAATTCTTCAAGTCAAGAGGTTGTTGCAATGTCTTTATTAGTATATAATATATCTAGCGATAGTTATATCCAGATAAGTTCACGAATGATTAGCTAAGCCGTTGAAAATTTCGGATGACACCGTCAGAACATACTATTGAATTAATTTATTAATTACTTGTGCAAATAGGCGCGAGACGCACTCTCGGTCGTAATATCAGTGATGAAATTGTAAATGCATAAAACAATATATAATAATTTGACCGTTGTATGTAATGTGTACAGTGATTAGTTGAGTAATACAAATATCTTGAAGTTATCCTTATAGAGAAGATAAAGATTATCCATAAAATATTATGGTTTCTTAAGAAATTTTGTGTGTACAGCATAGTTCCACGCTTATATTTTAGTTAATAAAGTATTATTATGTTTGTTATTGACACATAAAAGTATTTAATATATTTACTTGCTCGAGTTAGTCCCCCCGTTTTATTAATTATCAGAATGCGTGATTTAACAATGGGGGCCTTGTTACGTTTACGTGGACGGTAAGAGTGGCGGCAATACGGGCTTCTGGAAAACGATGCTATTGTGTGCAGCCGACCTGCAGTTCGGGCTTCTGGAAACGCGTTTAATGTAAGTGTGTAGCTGAAGTGAAAAGTTACAGTTCGGACGGACGAAAAAATTTGGTTCCGGTAATCCTAATGATATTCATATATTAATATATAAGTATATATCTATATCATTATATTATATATATATATATAATATAATATATTATAATATATATATTATATATATATATATATATATATTATATATATATTTGAGATAAGCTAGTGAATATATATATATTATATATTATATTATTTTATTTATTTATTTATTTATGGTTTACGCATCATCGAGTTCTATTTTTAATGTTTTTATGACCAGTGGGCCATACAAAGTGGAAGGTGCACAGTTTATCAGGTGATAGTAACCCCTAGCTCAGTGCTGAACAGTCAGATATTCAGGCGATCAGTGGGCAATGGTTAGGCTTCTGGAACTGCACGACTATCTGTGTTGAGCGAATAGGAAGTAGGTGTCTGGTATGTGTATTAAGGTATTGGTACAGTTGTCTGTGTGTATGGATTGAGTGAGGCTGGGGTATTGAGATTAGTGATTAATACACCTCATGCGTAACGTAATGAATTAAGAAAGTTCCTACAAACAGGAATTTTTTTTTGTTCGTCCTGGTGACTAGTCGAAAGTACAATTCCCGTTTGACGAGGACTCGAACTCACGACCTAAGCCGTAGAAAGCCCATCTCCACTGCGCCACGAGAATCCTTATATATATATATATAGCTATAGTATATGTATAATATTATAGTATATATATATTAATATAAGTATATTATATATATATAATATATAATACTATATCATAGTATATATATATAGATTTATATATATATATGATATATATATATACATATATATATCATATAGTATATATATATATATATCTATTAGTAATAGTTTATATAATATACTATAATTTATTATATATATATATTAAAATATCAATTACGACTTCAGCTTGAACTTTTTTTTGCTACATTTATACAACTTTTTAGGCTTCATCCCTTTTTCCCTTGTATGTTAATACAGATTCTGACCCAGAACGTTGATTTTAGTACTTCAAACCAAACACTCTCTTACTTTAATTCGCTTGCATAACTTCATATTACCAGCCATGTGCACTATTAAGCAGTTCTTATCCTACTAGCAGACACTACTTTCTCTTGCACAGCCCACAAATGTCCTTCATAACAGCTCTGAAGATTTTTTGGATAGTCCCAAATCTCGTACCAATCATTCATTTTGAAGTGCAAGACATACTTTCCTTATAAGTATTATTTTTGTTTTCTTTCTCCTAGAAGAACTATAATCTACATGAAATAATGATCTAAATGATTTCATCCTAACCCACTCATTGATTACATCTTTCACATATATTCAACATATCTTCAGATACAAAAATCATCTTAATCTCTCTCTACACCATTTCTAAACACCAACTCTTGTATGACTTTGGATTAGCTTGTGTTCAAATAATGATGAGCTATTGACTTATACATATAATGTCTCCTCACAGAAATATCCACTCCTGATTGAGTAGATTGCGTAAGATATGCAAGGAAATAGAATAGTTAGGTAGAAGAGCATCAGCATAAGTTGAAAGAAAGCCCCTATACCCCTACATGCAAGCACATCACAGTCAAAAGTCCACCAAAAGATTTCACACACCGTGATGGACCAACGCATGTATATCACAATGTCGGGGTCTATAACTAGGCAGCCCCACACGAATTTGGCAAACCCACAACATTCACAAACAAGCCCCATTGATCTATCATGCACCCTTTCTTATAGCATAACAATCACATTTCTTGTCTTTAAGACACTCCTTTTTACTGCTCAATCCAATTCCTTCAGTCTCTTACTGGTTGATTTCCCAGCACCACCGTTCAGTCCTCCCAGCTGGTTGATTCCACGTGCAACTCACCCATATTTATGCTCATTAATCAAATCAGCTATTATTGCATCGCTTGTGCATATGATCCAAGCCTATCTTTAAGTATCATTATGTTTTTCTTAATGTAAAACACTAACACGTTTCTTCCTCATATTACTCTAATTCTCTCACACCGTAACACGCACTATTATATTTTAATATCTGAAAGGATTACACTTTACATCTATACATTCTTACACATCATAATATTAAATTAACAACTATTCAAAAGAGTACAACATACCCTCATGCAGAACCTTTGCAATCAAGATTAGTTTTTTTTGCATTCCCAGATGAACTTTATTGCACCCAGTCCCTTCTACATTCCAGAACTTTTACTACAACTCTGTATCATCGTTCCCTTTTCATCGACATATAGCCAAAATATTTATTTGGATACTTAATTCATTGTCACAGCCAACATGATTTCTCTCAGCATACATCACCTTACTCTTAAAACTTTTACCTTCAACCCATCTTTTACAACCCCTGTCAAATCCCCTCTCCAATCTCTCAACTTTCTTTCATTCTTCACATAAATCAATATCTGTGTAACAAGTAAGCAGAGCACATCTATATCTTTTCGTTTTCTCATCATTTTACACTTTCCCAACCATGCCCAACCCTATATACAATTAAATATTATTATGCTAAAGGAGACATATAAACATGCACTGCCTCACTTCAATTAATAATATTAAACTCTTGTTCCAATTACATTTATTCTATATGCGATGTTTCATATCGACTAGCATATGAACATACTTTTTGATCCATTAGAAGTCTACGACACCACATATAACATTAATAGCTTTTCCTATTAATAGTTGTCATTGCTGTACATAATTTATTCTTCTTCTCCCACATTTTCTCAAATAAGTTGTTTCCAATGACATTTTATTTATACATCACCTATCACTTCTAAATGCACCTTGTTCCTTATATAAGGGTGATATTCAGTCAGTCCGTCAGTAACTCGACAAATACAGCATATATCTTCTCTAAGCAACACTCATAAACGATTCCCATAATTTTCTCAGATAGTTCCCTTATTTCCTTACTCTTTTGATAAGGAGTTATTCTCTCTCGCTCCAATCGCTTTGGAACCGGTTTGTCTCCAAAAAACTTTGTTACTAACTTCCATATCCGGTCAATCACAATCTCTCCTCCATTTTTGATCATTTCACCAGCATTTCCATTTTTACCTGCTGATTTATCTTTCTTCAACACTACTCACATTATTATTAATTCCTTCCTACTACTATTTCTATCCCAAAATCTTTCTTCTTACAGCCCTCAACTACACATCGTTCATTTCACCTCTTCATTATTGCAATGTTATGTTAGATTTCCTCCACACTTCCCTCATATTCATCTCGTCAGTCACAAAAGTAATCCCTAATTCATAAATTTTAAGAAGATTTCCCCTTATTCTCATTGTCTTACCTTTTTGTATTCTCCAAAAGAGTTTAATTCTCTCTGTATCATATTCATATCTTCTTCAACTGTTATTCTATCTTTTTTTTTTTTCTCTCTCTCTCTCTCTCTCTTAAGTTTGCAACTTTTAGTTTCCTTTTTTTCTCCTTATATATTTCCAAACACTTTTCTTTCGAGGCCCCATCAAACTGATCTTTTAGCACTTCCCATGCCTCTTTTTACTTTTACCCACTTGTGACTTAAATCACCTGTTGACATTCTTACTTCCTACTTTAGCACATTCACATACTTCTTTTGCACTACTAACATAGGCTTTTCCTTCATTGCATCCAGATTTGTTCAGTGTTTTCTTGCCCCGAATTTCCCCCCTTTTCCCCAACTTGAAATTTTAAAAATTTTTCCAAAAGGTTTCCAATACCTTTTCTTATAACTTGTTCATAATCTATCTTAATTCTCCCCACTTCCTTCCTTATCTATTTCCTTACCATCCATGCCCACACTAACTTAATATTACATAAAACAGCATAATGAGCTGATATTCCCATCCCCAACCCCCTCACTGATTTATTATCCATCACATATTTAATTCTTCTCACCAACCAGCAAAATTAAATCATGCTCTTCATTTGATAACATTTCTACTACATCCATACTTGTTATACTTATTGGATAGTTTGTGTCCAAAAAATATATTATTAACCAAAAACATAAACTCTACCGTAATATAATTTCAGCTACGTTCTTAATTTCTCCCATAATCCAAAGGCACTGTTATATTAATCCCTTTTTACGATCACCTATCCAATCATTCAAGTCACCAACACAATCAACTGAGCCTACTGCACACCCGTTCCAAGAAATCATTCAATTATCCAGAGAAGTCAACTTACTCAGAAAATTCCCTCAGATGGACCATATGTTATAACCACACATACTTTGACCTTCTCAAACTTATATTTAACCACTTCCGTTAACATTTGTGTTCCGAAGATTAACATTAAATTTCAAAAAAAAAAAGCTGCACTTTTTAAAAATATAATGTCTTACCTCCAATAGTATTGCTTTCCATAATCATTCACATCAAAGTTTTATGAGTAATCATCACCCTTTATTTTAACAATTATAACATCTGTTACCTATTATAATTATTATTATTATTTATTATTATTCTGAAACATTGGAAAGAGTAAATATTAAATCAACTTAAGAATATACATACTAATATGAGCTCTTAAGATGAAGCTCATTATACATCATTATAATGTATACACATGTGTAAATCTTTAGCTCATGATTAGCCTCTGAAGAGATCAATCTTTAGTGGGTGTAATGAGCTGCAACAAAAAAAAAAAAATAAATATACTGGTCTTATACTATGGAAATGTAAATTTTAACTAAAGTTAAAATAATTCCTTCAATTTAACATGAACCAATTTCAAAGTGAAAGGGTTTCTGAATATATTATCTCAAAGGGTCTCTGAATATATTTTCTCCATTCTCCAGGCAAGACTGGGGTGCTGAGATATGGGTAAGTAATTATAATTCAACCACCCATTATGCCTTTTTACTTCACTTATATAGCATGATCTGATATTAAAATGTTATTATAATGGAATAATGAAAGCAACGATGATTGCCAAAGTAAAGAGAACAAGTAAATTTACGGAATAGAATATTTGATGCCAAAAAGTCTGCAGTGCAATGATTATTTCTATCACAAAAAATTTGTTATCTAAAAATTTATTTAACAAATTTTTCAAGATTTAAAAACTACTCAATTACTTCTTTTTTATCTTTCTTAAATCTTAATACTATTCAAGGATACAAGGTAGCTATTAAAACCATATGAATAATAATGAGAGAGCACTACTTGGGAGCTACATATCAATATATAGAGGTGATAATGGTAAGATAAAGATGTTGCAGATATTTCAATATTATATTTTGCCTCGAGAAAACTAATTGAATATTTTAATGTAACTTTTTATTTGAATTCAAATATCTTATTAAAATTGTTCAATCACAGTTTTTTTTTTTACTGATAACTATTTTCAGATATTCTATTATTTTCATTCATCTTTCAGACTTTACACAGCTCTTTTTATTTACTGAACTTAGGCTATTTATATATTTTCAATATCTAACTCCAGTGACCCACCAGAGAGTGATTTAGCTGGAAGCCATAGAATGGAAATTCAATCTCTGACTGGAGAATGAAATTTTCATTGATTTTTACCTTCCCCATCATATAGCTAGCTACAGTATTACATCAATCTCAACCAATTTTCATGGCACTTTCTTGAAAGGTTTGAAATAAGCTTTAAATAATGAAAACCTTAAAATGAAACTCAGGAAATGATACAAATATATGACACACAAACCTTTATCTACTCATGATTTTTTTAATGCTTTTTCTCCATTACAGTACAGTTCAAACATTCCATGAAAAGTGGATTTGATTGATTTAATTAACTGCAATATATATATGGTAGTGTGAGGTTGAGTAATTTACCCTACTCTCTCTTTTCCTGGTGGTCATGCTTGGGCTTGGAGAGGATGAAGGAGTGAGGCAAAGCATGGGAGGATAGTGGCAATTGGTTTCGTATAAGGGTGGAGCAATGCTCTGGTCCTAGATGAGTGGTTAGTGTGCTTGGTCATGTACACATCACAATTCAGTCATGGTTGAGTGTATTTTTTAATTTTTTCAGATTTGTATTTTCACAATAAAAATTTATTCTATTGTAACTTTACTGAAAAATATTTATTGATAAAAATTTACTCTATTGTAACTTTCCTGAAAAATATTTATTGATGATATTTCTCAATTAGCTACACTTTATCAAATTATATCTATTGAGTGGTATTCTTATTGGAGAGAATTAAATTTAATTTATAATTGCTCAGAAGCCTGCTATAAGACAAGGGGTAGGATAAGTGGAGGATGAGTAGAAAGTTGGCATGGAATGGGAAGATTATAATATTGATCAAGCTTATATAATGTTTTATTGCAGCTTCTGGGTCTGGATTCAGAACTAGATTTGAATTTGGTTTTGTCCAATTATGGGATTGAATTGTGCTATTCTCCATTTTACTCTGCCTATATTTCTGACAATTCAAATAGTCAAAAAACAATCCCCAGCCCAAAATGCAGTCAACAGCCCTACCCCGAGTGCTAGCTTTCAAACTGACCATCAATGAAACAAGGTCTGTTCATCCTCTGCATAGTCTTGGATGAGCATTTCCTGAAGCAAGAAGTCCCCCTTTCATGCCAGATTGCGTGCTGGCAAGTGTCAACCCGATGAAACATCACCATAAGGGGCTGCATTTTGTGCCTTAATCTGTCCTACAATCACTTCTGCCCTCCTGAAATGATATCGCTAAACAGAACAAAAAGTATTAGCACAAGGACTAATAGATAACTTGGTTAAAATATAAAATCTGAATTTCTAATGAAGAACACACCAATCCCAGATATAAAAAAAATACCACTTACAAGAGACTTTGCCATTAGTCTATTTCTGAGACAAAAGCATTAATATTAAGAGATTGTACCCAAGCAACTACAGCTGTCGATCAACTCACCAGCATCCTCTGATAGCTATGCAGGATTGTTCCAGTCTTTCCGATCCTACCATAATCTTCTTCTGAATTTCTATTCAGATAATCCTAAAAGAAATTTCTATAGCATTAGAGGATGAAATGAGATTATAGTTCCCAAATCAGAGCTTGAATGTGATGACAAACCGCTCTCTTTCTAATAGCTTCCTGCACTTACCGAGGGAGGTGAATGGAAGACTCATTTCAAATGTAAACAGACTGAGCAAATGCTGCCAAAGATAGTTGAAATGTTGGGTGGATAAATTTTTGGGAGACAGATAATCTCATTTTAACTCAAATTGTACAGTTACCCAAAATACCCCCACCTTGATGACATCATGACATTCGCAGCATTAGAGATTTTCATAACACAATGGATGCCAGCACTACTATTACTACTACTAAAATAGTCATCTTTCTTTCATTCATCTCTCATTTCCATGGAAAAGCCATTTTCTCCACACTATCTGAATCTTCTTGCTTGGCGATGCTGAATTGTCCCCATTCCCAAAATGAGCACCTCGGTGCTCATTCCACGACCAACGAAGTTTACATAGATCATTGACTTGGTTCTCAATACTTCCCTTCATTGTCAAAGTTCTCCAAAATCACAGAACTCCTCCCAAACTGGTCATATCAGCAATTTTGGTTGTATGACCTTTCTTATCAAACAGGTATATATTATTCTCCTCCTTATATCATCCTGTTCAGCCTTTCTCATCTGTATCCCACCTCAATATTATCCTAGCCAATAGGAGACAAATGTTAAAAGACTATCCTCATAATAAAACATGGCCACCTTCAGTTCAATGTGTGGCACTATAATTTTCTGAGAACTTGTTCAGCTAATTAACATATATGCCAAATGCTTATTGTTTCCAGGAACTTAACTATGTTAGTACGACTTCTTAATAGTAATTAATATAAACATGAAATTTATCTCAAATTTTATAAAAATTCACAGCATAGAATCTGAAGGAACTTTAATGAATTTATACGGTATATATATAGTATATATATATATATATTATATATATATATATATATAATATTTATATATATATACTTAAATATAATATAATATATATATATATATATTATATATATATATATATATTATATTTATATATGTATAGTATCTTCTAAAAATAACCATTTTATATTTTTGGTTATATATTTATATTATTTTACATATTTACTTTTATAGACCTTTATTATAACGGCTAGGCCTAGGCTATATAACCTAAAAAAATTTATTTGGTTTAAAATTTTGTATTATTTAACAGAATAAAAAAAATAAAAGTAACCGCGAGTTTTGCAAAATGTAGCCCCACTTGTATGAAAAAAATCCTCCCCAAAACCCTCTTAGAGTGGCTATATGCTGTTATTAGTTATTAGAAGTATGTTACAACGTTATTTTATTAAATATAATGAAAATAAGACAAAAATTAAAAAAATCAAATTTAAAATAAGAAGATCAAAATTTTAATTTTACATTAAAATAAATGAATTAATGTATGTTATTGGAGCTGGTTAATTGTATGACTTTTTTTTTCTTTATACTTTCTAGCACCCCACCTGCAATTGTGGGTATTTTACAAGCTGGCCTACTTTCTGAGGTATTTCAGCTACTTTCATATTTCACGTATGATTCTGAGCTGTTTTAGTATGAATGTATTGGCTTTTAGACTATGATGTCATCCTCCATGACGTTTTGGTGAGCTCAGTTACTTTCATGAGCTAACCTTATGTAATGTTCCTGAGTGTCATCTGTCTGTTAGAGATATTTTTACCCACTGCACGCTACCAGCTATGTTCTATCTTCATACTATGAAATATCACTCAGCTACTTTCCAAGATACTTCCGCTCCTGTACTTTCCTGAGCGTTTTTCATATGATGTATCATGCTAGCTTTCCGATGTTTCACTACTTTTCAATGTTTCTAGATGTTTTCATGTACTTTCCTGGAGCCGTTCTGTAATGATGTCATCATCAGCCTACTTCCTGACGTTTTCTGTATGATGTATCACTATCAGCTCTTTCTGAGCGTTTTCTGTATGATGTCATCACTCAGTAACTCTGGGTTAATTTCCATGTTTTCAGTACTTTCCCAAGCTACTTTTCATGCTTCTAGCGTTTTTCATGAATGTTCTGAGTGCTCATGTATTCCGAGCATTTTCGAAGACGTCCATCAGTACATCTTCCATGAAACTACTTTCCATGTTTCCAGATACTTTCCAAGCTACTTTCAATGCTTTGCTTTGAGTAAGAGCACCGGCTTGACTATCAACAAATTTCTGAGCGTTTTCTAGTATGATGTCAATCACTCAATACTTTCCTGAGATACTTTCCATGTTTCCAGCTATCTACTTTCAGCTACTTTCAGCTACTTTCATGCTTCTAGCTGTTTTCATGTACGTTCCTGAGTGCTCATGTACTTTTCTGAGCATTTTCCGTATGATTTCTCATCCCCCAATCCTTGTTGACCCAACTTCCATGTTTCACCAACTATGCCTTTTTCGACTGTCTACGATCATTAGTGTCTTTTCATTGAAGTCATCACTGATATAAAGAAAGTTCGTTTTTGGTACTTTATCTATCCTTAAATCCTCTATGTAACCTCTTTTTTGCCTGCATTCTGCAATTTTGGGTTATTTTAACATTTACATTTTTTTTTTTTTTTTTTTAGATCCCACACTAAAGATTAGAAAAGAACATATAGTGTTGTTTATAGTAGTCATAACGAGTATACTTGCGTATTCTCAATTAATTTGAAGTGGAGATATTTTATACCCAAGGCTATATTTGAGGTTCACTTTGGAATGTTTGTGTGTGTCGAACGGTTGCACATAAATTTCATGAAATTTGCTGTGGGATGAGATGAAGGATTGATAAATAATTTAATTAATATTAACATTATATTACAGAAGTTCTTAATGCATGCATTGGTGCATAATCCCAAAACTTCTCCAAGTCCTTTAAATTGTTGAAAATTTTGAAAAATTTGATATTTTCGCAAATTTTTATCAACTTCGAACAATTATAACATCTTTTTTTCAACTCATAATCAGATGATGGGATTAATAGGTGCGCAAATTTTTTGTTCTACATATATTATACTGAAATACAGAGTGGGCTATTTTTAGGTAACCAAAACAGGAGAATTATTAATTTTAAGTACTATTATATATATATATAAATAATGTCTCATTCTACCTATTCATATATATATAATATATATTTATATATTTATCATTTATTATATATAAATATATATATATGTGAGTTTTGAGAAAAAGTTCGCGCCTGCAAAGTTTTGATAATAAAGATAACTAACAAGATAAAAAAATAATCATTTATCAATTATGTTTTGTAGAATTATAGAAAAGTGAAGGAAGATTTTAGAATTAATATAGTTCAAGATTATGAACAAATTTTATAATGTTTGAGAGAGAGAGAGAGAGAGAGAGAGAGAGAGAGAGAGAGAGAGGAGAGAGATAGAGAGAGAGAGAGGAGAGATGAGGAGAGAGAGAGGAGGAGAGAGAGTAGAGAGAGAGAGAGAAGAGAGGAGGAGAGAGAGAGAGAGAGGAGCAGAAGAGAGAGAGAGAAGGAGAGAGGAGAGAGAGAGGCAAGAGAGAGGGAGAGAGAGAGGAGAAGAGAGATGAGAGAGAGAGAGAGGAGAGGAGAGAGAGGAGAGAGAGCAGAGAGAGAGAGAGAGAGAGGAAGAGAGAGAGAGAGAGCGAGAGAGAGAGAGAGAGAGAGAGAGAGAGAGAGAGAGAGAAGAGAGAAGAGAGAGAGAGAGAGAGAGAGAGAGCGAGAGAGAGAGAGAGAGAGAGAGAGAGAGAGAGAGAGCAGAGAGACGAGAGAGAGAGCAGAGAGAGAGAGAGAGAGAGAAAGAGAGAGAGCAGAGGGAGAGAGAGAGAGAGAGAGAGAGAGAGAGAGAGGAGAGAGAGAGCGAGAGATGAGAGAGAGAGAGAAGAGGGAGAAAGCAGAGAAGAGAGAGAGAGAGACGAGAGAGAGAGAGAGAGAGAGGAGGAGAGGACGAAGACGGAGGAGAGAGGGGATGAGAGAACGACGAGAGAGAAGAGAGAGAAAATGAGCTAGACATACAGAAGGACGAAGACGAAGAGAAGAGAACAGGCGAGGAGCAGAGAGAGAGCACCGAGAAGAAGTTGTAGAGGAATTGGATAGAGAGAGAGACGAGAAGAGCGAGAGAAAGAGAGGAAGGAGAGGCAGAGAGAGAGAGAGAGAGAAGCTAGGAGAGAGAGAGAGAGAGAAGAGAGAGAGAGCAGAGATAGAGAGAGAGAGAGAGAGGAGAGAGAGTGGAGAGAGGAGAGAGAGAAAGAGAGAGAAGAGAGAGGAGAGAAGAATGATGAGACGGGAAAGTAGATAGTGAGAGAAGAGAGAGGAGAGAGACGAGACGAGAAGGGAAGAAGAGAGAAGATGAGAGAGGAGAGAGGAGAGCAGAGGAGATGAGACGAGATGAGTAGAGCAGGAGAGAAAATTAACACGTAAGAGTGATTTTGGCTTCAGCTAAATATTTACATAAAATATTTTAAAAAATTTAACTCAAATGTGTTATTTGAAATAAAATTTATTAAAAATAAAATAAAATTTTAAAATTTGAATTGTGCTACATTTGCATAAATTTTAATTAATTTTTTTTTTAATAATTACGCATATAGCTATATATTTTTTATTTTTTTTTTTAACTAATTCAAATATATTGTAAAATGCACAAGCAGGCTGGCGTACATACATGACAGACTGCTGTTCTAATAAACGCTGCACACGAGCGATGCCGTATGGGTTTTGTGGAAACGCTCGCATGCAGCACGTATTAGAAGCTAGCGATTTAGTGAGCCATCTGACATGCATGTATGCCAGCCTGCTGTGCATTTACCCTATGGTATTTGTTAGTAAAAATAATATTATATATAATATATATATATATATATATATATATATATGTATATATACTATTATATATATATACTATTATAATAATAATATATATATATATTATTATATATATAATATAGAACCACGCCTAACGGTGGGCTAAGCATTCGACTAATTCGGCTGAACGCGGGCTTGCGCTATCGGGCCTCAATATTTGCCTGCACCTTCCATTGGTCAGAGAACCTATACACATATTTCCCTGACCATTACCTCAGGATTTAAGAGGCTATGTGGTAATAATAAATATATATCATATATATCTATATATATATAATATTATATTATATATATATTATATATATATATATATATATATATATTATATATATAAATAATCTAGTCAATAATTTTTTATATTTATGGTGTAATGTGTGCATAAATTACATAGAATTTTTTTTTTTAATATCGATTGTATTACATTTTGAACACATTTGTCTGTAATTCAAATGACATGGCAACTCTCTTAGATGGCAATTTTATAAAATCGATTATCTTTCCTAAAATATCGATATCTGATAGGATTACCCTAAAATGGACTTTTACATTTTTTTTTTATACTTCATTTTTTTTCAAAATCTATACTATGATTTTATATAAATCTGTGTTGAAGACCTTCTGCCTAAATATTACCTTTTGGTAATTATGGAAAAATACGTACTTTGATTCACTTAACTACTGTTTTAAAAATATAAACATTTAATTTACAAAAATGGTAGCAAAAAATTATTTGAAGTTTTTTCTACTGATTTTTGTACATTTTAAGTTTAGATTTTCAATAAAAATATAAAAAATAATGCTAAGAAAATCATAAAATCATAACAAACTGTAAAATTTGTTTCAGATTATCAAGGATTCGATTTTCTAGACAAAGTGTATGTAAATAATTTTTTTTAAAAATTTAAAAAACGAAATTTTTATGTAGTATACAAAAAAGGTAATAGTAGCTTCACCCTCGATTTATATAAAAAATCACAGGATATAGCCTACTCTAAAAAAATAATTTAAAATAAAAAAAAAAATGAAAATACTGATTATTAAAAAAACTGAAACAATAACTATCAAAGATCATAGTAAATTTATCCCCAATTAAATTTTTTTATTAAAAAAAAA
The DNA here is from genome assembly GCA_015478945.1 of Trachelipus rathkii. Lineage (NCBI taxonomy): Eukaryota > Metazoa > Arthropoda > Malacostraca > Isopoda > Trachelipodidae > Trachelipus > Trachelipus rathkii. Next base: position 31,169 of record JABUQX010018290.1, read on the forward strand.
AAAAAAAAAAAAAAATTTCTTTTTAAATCACAATAAAAAATAATAATTTAGAATAAAAAAAAACAAAAATTATTTGTCTTTAAGAAGAAAAGTTACAGCCTCTCAAAGTTTAAAATTTTCCCATAGGCTTTCTTATAAGAAAAATTAATGGGTCTTTGCTTGTTTTAGGAACATCCTAGTTCAGGTTATGATAAGATTTGTTAAGTATACACAAATTTACTCTATATATACTTAACAAAAATATATACCCTGACGTAAGAGGGCCTAAAATGAGACTAACTGGAATGAATTAAAGTATGAAAGTCTACATGATAGTTTTAACAACTTTGAGAGGCTGTAACTTTTTTTCCTAAAGACCAGCCATTTTCATTTTTTTTATTCTTCGCTATTATTTTTTTAGAGTAGGTATATCCGGTGATTTTTATAAAAATTGGAGGTGAAGCCCTTCTTCGCTACTATTACCAAAAAAAATATATAGCTATATAAATTAACATAATACTAAAAAATATCTATGTAGCCAGAACTATATTTCTGGTTCTGCCACAACTAGCAAGAATGAAAATAAAGAAAAAATAAAAACATTTTCAGTGGCCACTAAAATAAAAATCTATAATATAATAAACTACAAATTGTTTATACTCTCCTGCTTTTCATATGAGAAAAAGTGGCCTAGGCTACCATACCTAGGCCTGAAGAAAATTCAGAAGCAGTTAACCTTATAACTTATCAACAAAGCTGAACCAAGAATAGAGCTTTTGACCATCCACAGGCTAAGACACAAGAAGAGGCCTGCACTCTGAATGAGGAAAAATTAACTGAAAGGGAACGTCATTTCTAAACTAGGGTAAGCTTGTATAACTAATATGTAAAATGTAGCTCATTCTTTACTGCTGATAATTTGATTTAGTTTTTACCCTCTGTATCTAATATGGTTAGAATAAAGGAGAATTGTACCAGAAAAATTAAAATTTAATATTAAAAGAACTAATTACCTAATAGTTAACTATCAAATTCAAATTGAGGGATTTTAAAAATCAAATTTCATTAATAATAATAATAATAATAATAATAATAATAATAATAATAATAATAATAATAATAATAATAATAATAATAAAAAATCAGTAAGAACTATAAGTTTATTTTAATTATTTCAAATATTAAAAATCAAGTTCATATAATAATAATAATAATAATAATAATAATAATAATAATAATAAATAGAATAAGAGCCTATAAAAGTCCCATTTTTACAAATGGAAATTAGCTCCAAATCGAGGATAGTTTAGCGGAACTTGTAATGGTTTCCTCACAGAAGAGGAAAGAATATCAGCTATCCTAAAGAGGACTCTTAACCATTATTTTTTTTTATATAATAAATTTTTATTGGTAATAGTAGTGCAGATGGGGGTCACCCCCGATTTTTATAAAAATCACAGGAGATATATACTCTCTTTATGAAAAAAGTTATAGCCTATAAAAGTTGTTAAAAATTCCATAGACTTTTCATTTTTGATCCATTTCTGGCCCTCTAGTGCAGGAGGTTATGATAAGTTTTGTTTGGTATACACAGAGAAAATCTATGTAGGCTATACTTAACAAATCTTATCATAACCTGAACTAGGATGGCCCTAAAATGAGCACAAGGCCCACTAATTTTTTTTATAAGTCTAAAGCTTATGGGAAAATTTTAAACTTTGAGGCTAACTTTTTTTCCTAAGGACTTAAATCATTTTCATTTTTTTTAAGCTTCATTATTATTTTTTTTTAGAGTATATCCTGTGATTTAAAAAAAAAAAAAAAAAAAAATTAGCCTCGGGCGGGGTGACTTGGACCACTTTAGGTATAACTTCGTCTCCCGACTTTCCCCTAATGCACTTTTTGGAATTTTTTTTTTTTAAATTCAAGGCCATATAGTAGGTAATAAGCACACAAAAAAATATTAATGTAATTCTAATAATAATAATAGTTTTATTAAAGTTTAAATTAATACACATTATTGAGCGGAGAGGGTGAATCGGACCACCATTGAGGGGTGAATCGGACCATCTGTTTAAATTCCTTTTTTACATATAAATTCAATTTTATATTTTAATTTTTACTTAATATAATAATTCTTTATCACATTAAAATTAGTAATAAAAATGTCAATAATGATTAGGGTTGGGAAAGGAAAAAAACAAGCTCGTTTTTTTTGAAAAAAACGGTGTTTTTCATGAAAAAAAAACAGCCCTAAAAAAAAAAACAAGGTAAAATTTGTTCATTTTTCAAATTAAGTTGTGAAAATTTAACATGTTTTAACAATTATATTATAAATTTTAGCAAATATGCTCTAATTTGGAAAATTTTTTTTTCCAATTTCCTACTAGGTGGAAGCCCCTGAGTTTGTGTTAAAAATTTTTATGGGTTTTCCATATTTTTATTTTATATTCTGAATTTTGATATTCATAATATTTTGTTTATGGCTTCATTAATGTTTTCTTACTCTGTTTCAGCTTTCAGTAACATTTTTATCATAATTATTTAATCAAAATTTAGAAATGCCACATGCAAAAAGTTGTGTGACTGTACTTTTTAAGGAAATAAAAGGTTGCAAAGGCCCTCGCATAAAATATAACTTTTGTTGTGTAGACGTTGCAAAAATTAGTATTTATTGCTCAATCTAGAACTAGAAAATTCTGAAAATTTGCCAACTGAGAGAGATGATTATGCTAAAGCAGCTAAGCTTAAGAGTCCTGTTACTGCCCCTGCTCCTTCACCACTGTCATTCTCACACGATACTTCATACGACTGAGATATCAGACTTATCAGTTATATCTAGGGTTGGGAAAAAAAACATTTTTTTCAAATAGTGTTTTTTTAATGTTTTTTTTCAGGTTTTTTCATTTTTTTCATTAAATGTATTTTTAAAAATATAAAGAGGCTAATATGATATTTCACTTAAATATTTTCATTTTAAATATTAAGGATACTTGAAATTAAGCAAATATTCTATTATGATTTATAAAATAGCAGAACTACCTTTCTCTTATATTTTATCAATTTTTTTCATTACAATTTACAGTAGGTTGTAGCCTGCAGACTGCAGTTTGTAGGCTTCTACTTTCTAATTTAATATGTATTTTACATTTGTATCATATAATCATATTTATAATTTACTTTTAAATATTAATGTATATTATATTTATATAGAATGAGTCTGAATGACAAAACTCAAAAAGTGACTTGCAAATGAAATAATAAAAATATTGAAATTAAAATTATACCAAGATTGTAAATGAAGGAGGATGAGTGAATGACTATATTAAATATTTGGCTTTGGAATATCAACTTTTGATTCACTAATCACTAGTCCCCACTCCCCAGACTCCAGCACTACTGAGCACTGACTAACTGTGCTGTGGACTACTTGTCAAGGCTCATTATCACTAGGGCTCCATTCAACGTGATCAGCAATTTAATTTGATATCGACTGAGTAAGTCTATATCTCCGTAGTATGAAGTATCGTTGTGAGAATGACAGTGGTGAAAGGAGCAGGGGCAGTAAAAGGACTCTTAAGCTTTAGCTGCCTTAGCATAATCATCTTTCTCAGTTGGCAATTTTTCAGAATTTCCTAGTTCTAGATTATGAGAAATAAATACTAGTTTGCAATGCCTACACAACAAAATATATTTCATGCGAGGGCCTTTGCTACCTTTATTTTCCTTAAAAAGATATAGTGCACAACGACTTTTTGATGTGCATTTTCTAAATTTTCTGATTAAATAATTATGATAAAAATGTTACTGAAAGCTGAAAAAGAGTAAGAAAACTATTACTGAGCAGATTAAACAAAATATTATGAATATCAAAATTCAAGAATATAAAATAAAAAATATGGAAAACCCATTAAAAATTTTTGAACACAAACTCAAGGGCTTCCACCTTGTTGGAAATTGGAACCAAAAAATGTCCCAAAATTAGAAGCATATTTGCTAAATTTTATAATTAATTGTTCAAATATGTAAATTCCACACAACTTTTTGAAAAAAAACAAATTTTTACTTGTTTTTTTCAGGCTGTGTTTTTTTTCATGAAAAAAAAACCATTTTTTTCGGGAAAAAACGAGCTTGTTTTTTTCTGATATCAGACTTATCAGTCATATCAAAATTAAATGTGGCTGATCACGCTGATGAGCCCAGTGATAAATGAGCTTGACAGTAGTCACAACACAGTAGTCAGTGCTCAGTAGTGATGGGGTCTGGGAGAGTGGGGACTAGGTGATTAGTGAATCAAAAGTTGATTTTCCAAAGCCAAATATTTAATTTAAGTCATTCACTCATCCTCCTTCATTTACAACTTGGTATAATTTTAATTTCAATATTTTTATTATTTCATTTGCATCCCTTAAGTCACTTTTGAGTTTTGTCATTCAGACTTATTCTATATAAATATAATATATATATATACATTAATATTTAAAAGTCAATTATAAATATGATGATATGATACAAATGTAAAATACATAGTTAAATTAGTAAGTAGAGGACTAACAAAAAGCAGTCTGCAGGCTACAACATACCGAAAAGAATTGTAACGAAAACAATTGATAAAATATAAGAGAAAGGTAGTTCTGCTATTTTATGAATCATAATGGAATATTTGTTTAATTTCAAGTATCCTTATATTTGAAAAATGAAAATATTCAAGTGAAATATCATATTAGCCTCTTTATATTTTTAAAAATACATTTAATGAAAAAAACAGAAAAACTGAAAACAACAAAAAAAATAAAAAAAACATGTTTTTTTCCTGAAAAAAACACGATTTGAAAAATAAGGTTTTTTTCCCAACCCTAATAATGATACAAAAATAAGAATAAAAATAAGGTGGTCCGATTCACCCCTCTCTGCTCAAAAATTTTGACACTTTTTGGAATTCGTATTTTTTATATAAATTTCATTTTTATTTTAATTTTTACTTAATATAAGTAACTATTTATTACATTTAAATTAATTATACGCAATAAAAATGTCAATAATAATACGCAAAATACGAAAAACAATAGTGGTCCGCTTCACCCCATCATTAATTTTTATGGCGGGGTGAATCGGATCAAGTTAGGCCCCGTGATTTAGCCACTAATACTGTTTGGAACAAAAATTTACTTTGCCAGTTTAAAGCTAACAGCTCAAAAATTTTGACACTGAAAAAATAATTAAAATCCATTCACAATTTTTCATTTTATAACAAAGTTAAAAAAACTCACATTTTTCAAAAGTGAAATTCTATTGAAGGGCATTTTGTACCCTAATATATATATAACATTTTTTAAAAATATAAAAACTCTCTAGAATTAAAGATGATCTAAATAAAACTTGTAGTACTAACGCGTGGCTATTAAATGAGCGAAAAAAAAAAAAAAAAATTATTTTTATTTTATTTAGAGTGGACCGAATCACCCCTCTAAAAAAACCCGGGACCGGTCACTCCGCCCGACGCTATAAGAAAATCGTGAGATTTATAACAACTCTAAGGCTTTAACTTTTTTTTCCTAAAGAGAGCACCAATTTTCACTTTCATTATTATTTTATTAGAGAATATCCTATGATTTTTATAAAAATAGAGGGGGACACCAATCTGCACTACTATAACCTTTTTATTGATTAAAAATAAAATCTCCCTTATATCATATAAGTAGTTGTAAAGTTTGCTATAGTAAAAAATTAAAAATTAACTATCTTTGAAACTCCCTCTTTAGTATTTTTCTTTTCTCATTATTACATAAATACATTTTTTCTGTGAACTACAAGGCCTAAGTTCGAAATTGAATTTTTTTAGGAAAATACCGAAATACCTTAACTCTCATACCAAATTTTGAATTAAATACACCTGAACTAACTAAACTTAAGGCAAAAACGCCAATAAGCTAGTCTCGATAGGCCCATGTGGCTCCTACCGTCCCTATACTTTCAAATGTTTAAATAAACCTTAATTTTAAATTAATTTTGTACTGAAGCAGCACATCCGCAAAACATCAAAACTGCTATGAGCCTCAGAGTTGGCTAGGCTAGCTTCGTTTCCAGAAGCCCGAGTGCAGCCCGTGTGCAAAATCTACTCGGAAACGCTTCGAATTGAAAAAATTACATTAACCAATTAGAGTACAGGAAATATGAGTACCTGGAAACTGCCGAGCGCGCCCGCCCGTCGGATCAGCTGACAATTGTATGACAATACTCTTATTATATGTATCTATTTTTTATGAAATGATACGATATATTAGTATCCTTAATATAAAAGTTAACTAAAATATTTAAAAATTTTGGCAAGCCATTTCCGACACATGTTTTGT